>PVJN01009120.1:0-62026 GCA_004026805.1 Lasiurus borealis | reverse complement strand
GCCAGGGCAGGTCACCGCTTTTGTCCTCGCAGCGCTGAGTGGGTGCTGCCTGGCCATGGACTCCGGGCGGGAAATGGAAGAGAAGTGACGTCAGGGCGGATGTGCCTGAACTGAAGGCTTTTGGTGCTTCCTGCTGCTCAGCATCGCCAGCAGAGCCTGGGAAAACGCTATTCTCATGGCCAGTGGTCCTTTTGGTGGGCACTGCCCGCAGCGATAAACACGAGAAGGCCGTGTATTTACCCAAAGTCACAAAGCCAGCCGGTGTCAGAGCCCAAAGCCAGCCCAGGCCCCTGTCCCCACAGCCCCCTCTGCCACACTCCACGGCATTGCCTTCTGGAAGCTCCTGACGGGGAG
Organism: Lasiurus borealis; assembly: GCA_004026805.1. NCBI lineage: Eukaryota > Metazoa > Chordata > Mammalia > Chiroptera > Vespertilionidae > Lasiurus > Lasiurus borealis. The sequence goes on along the minus strand of PVJN01009120.1, from coordinate 61,672 downwards.
ACTGTGCCTCCATAAAAGAAAGGTCTTGATGGCCACTGAAACGTCTCTCAGACGGTAGGGCCTCCGTGGCTGGGAGGTCCGTGTCTGGGAAGAAGACTTCATGTCCCGCAGGAGTTAAGAGCTCCTGTGCATTTCCCAGCCATACTGCGTTCGGGTGGCTCCCCGCGGCTCCATTACTCATTTTCACTTCCATGCAGTATTGCGTTGTATCTTTTTCTTGTTCCTGTCTTTGAACAAGGCGGGGCAGGAGCCTCGCCGGTCACACGCTTGTTCTAACTCCTCGCAGCCGGAAGGTCGGAGCATCCTCCTGAGGCGCCTGTCAGAAATGCAGTCTCTGCCTCGTCCCAGGTCCCAGAGCAGAACTCGCATTTTAGCCCGCTCCCCAGGAGAGAGGCTGCACTCCAGGGTTCTGTGGGGTTGTTTTTGTTGTTGTTAATCCTCCTCTGAGGACATTTGTCCATGATTTTTAGGGAGATGGAAGAGAGAGGGAAGACAGAGAGAAACAAGGATATGAAAGAAGCACTTTGATTGGTTGCCTCCTGACCAGGGAGAAGCCTGCAATCAAGGTCCGTGCCCTTGACCGGAATTGAACTTGAGTCTCTTTGGTCCACAGGCCAATGCTACCCACTGAGCCAAACGACCTAGGGCTCTAGGTCCAGGTCTTAAATAATCCTCTTGCCGGGGCATCCCAAACCTGCTCAGTTGAAATCTGCATAATTTTTAAACCTATTTTTAACAAATGTTCTCAAGTGCTTCAGATAAGCAGATAGGGAAGCTCAAATCCCTATCCACTCAAGGGTCAGCTGAATATTCGTCAGGACGTAGCGCCTTGTCCTTGGCTGGCACTGTACACACATCTCACGTGCTGTTTTATTATCCCTGCATCTGTTCTGCCGGGCTTGTGGAGATGAGCCCAGAACCCACTCACATGCTCCCAGGTCACTGCTGCAGCTGGGAACCTGGATTCGAGTGTGTTGCCTGCCACACTCAACCGAGGTTGTAAGGACAGAGCAGCAGTGCACTTGGCCAATGCACCCGGGCTGGGGCTCCAGCAGGTAAGAAAGGGAGAGGAAATCATGTGAAACCATGTATGTGCATGAAAAGGAACAAGCCAGACAAAGGCCCAACACGTTGCATGATTTGTGTTTTCAGCTTAGAGTTCTTTTAAGACAATTCCGAGCTCCCCAAGACCCCAGAAATCTTGCCCCGCCTGGAGCCAGGCCTCCTGAGGTGGGGGTGGGGGAAGGTTAGAGGTGGGCGTTTTCTGGCATAAGGTCTCCACCCCATCTCCACCTGGGCCACTCCTTCCTCTCTGCTGAAAAGGTTGGCCAACCAAGCCTCATGTCACTCAGCCACCTCTTCTTCAGCGATGTCACTTCCTGTCCAACGTGCTTCTCTGAGTCTGGAAGCCGTGACAAACGTGAAGAAACGGTGAGTGGGAAAGAGTGTTGATCGAACAACCCAACTAGAGAACTGGCATCTGTGGAGGGCCAGCCATCCCCGAGCTGCCATGAACTAGACTCAATTCTCTGACTGGATGCGAATCAATTAGCCCAAGTATCTCCACAGACACAGTGTCTCCCATCAGGAAATCATCTTAAGCAATAAAAATAATATATGTATATTAACTTTACTGTCAAGGGAAATATCCTCAAATTCCAGCATGACGACTCTATTTTCTCAGGGGGACACTTTTTTTTCTATTCGCTGAAGCTCTTCCAATACAATATTGTGCCATTGCCTCTGAAGGGAAATGAACGCATCCTCATTCAGTTCGGTTTATTGGGGATGTGAGAGGTGGACAGAGGAGGAATTTTCAGGCAGGTGTTCCCGTAAGAAAGTCCCACTCCTCTTCCCGGCGCATTCCCAGCTCCACGGCCAAGAACGGTTCAGTCAGAGTCACCAAATTCTTAGGAAATTTGCTCTGGAAACACATGAGTAAGCGGCTCGCGGCCTCTGCACCGTTTTGAAGGAACCATGGAATCCTGGTGTCTCCTAAATTGCTCATGCCTCCCTCCTTCATGCACTGATATCTAGTGAATTCCTCTTGGGGATTTCTTTTATCTTTTTAAAAATAAACTTTTATTGACTTCAGAGAAGAAGGGAGAGGGAGAGAGGTAGAAACATCAATGATGAGAGAGAATCATTGATCGGCTGCCTCACTCATTCCCACAGTGGGGCTGGAGCCTGCAATCAGGCCTGTGCCCTGACCTGGCATGGAACTGGGACCTCCTGGTTCATAGGTGGATGTTCAACCTCTGAGCCACGCCGGCCGGGCCTGGGGGGGGGGGAGGGTTCCTTCCACAGAGCACATGGTTCAGTTCTGTTGGGACATGTCTTTTCCAAGAACGCGGCTGGGGAAAGGTGTGTGCTTGTGTCTTGACCTTGAGCTTGAGGGTTTCCCCCAGACAGAGATGTCTGAGCTCGATGGCCAACAGATGACGGAGCTCCCCAACAACAAGGAGCCCTGCACTTAGGAAGGGGAGCCCTCACTGATGCCCGTTAGGAACTGGACCCCGCCCCCGACGCCCCCTCCGCCTCCACACCACACCCCTCCTCCTGCTGGCTGGAAGTTCCCTCCTAAAGCTGGTCTTCTAGCTTAGAGGTCTGCACCCTGTTACAATGCCAACAACCTCATGTGAGGAGGAGGAGGGGGACGGGGGGGGGTGATTAAAATCCCTAATTCCCTGGTGTCTCTATGACGTGCCAAGAACAGGGCTGGCTGCTCTCCTGCCTGGCGTCTCATTTATATTCACAAGGAACCCTGAGAAACAGGTTTTAACATGGAAGACATTCAGGGGCATTAACTTCATCCCCAAGTTCTGGGTGGTGGCAGCGGTGGGATTTAAATTCAGACCCATCTTTCGCCAGTCTGTGCTCTCTTCGCCATATAAGCATCTTTCTAGCGCCTGCTAAGCAACTCCATTCTCCCCCTCCCTCCCCCCCACTGTGCTGTCAGCTCACCGGTTGGCACAGCATCCACGCCCCTTCTCTTCTTACCTCACACATAGAGGGGTGTGCATGTAATAGTGACATCATTTGGGGTGCACGTGGGCAGTGAATGTGGGAGAAGGAGTTCTGAAGTCAAACTTCCTTTGCTCAAACCTGGGTCAGATTTTTATTAACTGTGAGTCCCTCAACATGAACTTCTCTGACCCTGTTCCTTCACCTGTAGCCTAGGAAAATAACACCCGGTGACAGCATACTGGAGGCACTGTGGCTGTGCGGGACCTCACACAGTGGCTGGACTGCAGCGAGTGCTCAGTCCCTGCTATGAGGATGACTACTGCACTCTTTTTATCTTAAAATATATGTTATTGATTTCTTACAGAGAGGAAGGGAGAGGGAGAGAGAGCTAGAAACATCGATCAGCTGCCTCCTGCAGGCCTCCTACTGGGGATGTGCCCGAAACTAAGGTACATGCCCTTGATCGGAACTGAACCTGGAACCCTTCAGTCTGAAGACCATCGGTCTAGCCACTGAGCCACACCAATTTTGGGGACTACTGCACTCTTGTTCTCTGCTCCAACACCGCCTAACCCTCTGCAGCTTAGAGAACCAGCAAAGAGCAGGCGGAGCGGCCTTGGTGCTGGGGCCTAGGCCACGTGCTTGGACACACAGGTGTTCAAGTCCATCTTCCCTAAGAAGACAGCTGTTGCAATGGAGATCAGATGGAGCTGCGTTTCAGAACATGGGGGGCGATGGGGAGAACCGAGTGCATGGACCCTCCACTGGAATTCTCCAGTCCCAGGTCACCGTTCAGCCACCACCGGGGCCTCCTGACCTGCATCTCATCCGCCTATAGGACAGCAGGAGGCTTCTTGGGCTGCAATCAGGAGAATGCATGCAGGCCCGTGTCGCCGTGTGGAGCCTCATTACAGGGCGTGGAAAAGGGGAGGCTGGCTCTCTGTATCAGGGTAAGACGTGAAGAAGCAAATTCCCAGAGAGCCCGGAGGCTAATGAGAAACAGAAACGCTCTCTGCACCAGGGAAAAGGAGGGGAACTGGGAACAGAAACCTGGTAGAAGCTCCTCAAAATTTGTCAAAAAAAAAAAAAAAAAGGAAACTACAAACTTGTATCACAATCTTAAGTTCAGGAAACAAATGCAACAGAACTTTCTAGTATGTTAAACCAAAACAGAGAGCCTCCCCCTCGGTGTGCAAACTTTCACTGAGCATCTACTATATTCCAGGGCTGTGTTAGGAAGGGAGAAATATATTCTTTAAGCCCGGCTGGCGTGGCTTAGTGGTTGAGCACCAGGAGGTCATGGTTCAATTCCTGGTCTGGGCACATGCCCAGGTTGCGGGCTCCATCCCCAATAGGGGGCATGCAGGAGGCAGCTGATCAATGATTCTCATCTTTGATGTTTTCCTCTCCCTCTCTGAAACCAATAAAAATATTTTAAAAAGAAATATGTTCTTTAATAACAAATAATCCCACTGGTGCTATGCAGAATGTGGAGCCATTACTCACTCCACGTCCCACTGCTCCTTTCACCCAGCAGGCGCTGAATGCCTCGGGTCTCCTCAGTGATCTGAGATGGTGCTGGACTGCCCACTGCTTATTCCCCCTGGTGATGGAGTCTCGTGTGTGGACAGTGGGCCAGCCAGCGTGCCCAGGCCCACAGGGATGGAGGATGGTCTGTGATGGGTACCAGAACATCCCTGACAGAGCCCTGCTCAGCAGCGTCCTCACTGGGCACTATGCCCAGGTTTCTCTTTGTCCCCTGGTCAGAGAGACCAGGGCTGTCTCAGGGCGCCCCCTCCAGCAGGCAGAGGACAGAAAGGGACACACAGAGAACCGACTGTGTGTGTGTGTGTGTGTGTGTGTGTGTGTGTGTGTGTGAGTGTGTGTGTGTACATATACATGCATGCACACACATTTCTATATACATATGAGAGAGAGGTGGAGAGATGAAAGGCAAATGTGTCCAGAACATTATCTTCCCAGGATCTGTCCCACCTAAAGCCAGCTTCCCTTCTGCTCTTTCCTTGTTGGCTCTACAAGCAAGAAACTATCTATTTATAGTTGGGTTCCTGTTCCTTGTAAATCAATGTGTGCCAACAAGGAAAGAGAAATAAAATAGCAAATAAAAGAGGACACTTAAACCCTAGTTAGAGAGCCAAGGACAGTACTTGGACCGCTAGCCAGCACACACGGACCCTGCTGCTGACCCCGATCTGCTGGCCTCTCTCTCTCAAAAGGCTTCGTTTCAGTCTGTAAATGAGCTCCTGGAAGCAAGCGGAATAGGGCACCGCCCCCCATTGAACCTGGTGACCTGAGGCAAGGTAAGGGCCAGGCCCCATTCCCAGAAAGGGTTCCCTGAAAGGCGAGTGGGGGGAGACGGGAGCTGGGCCTGTTCTCACAGTGGCACACCTGGGCCCCGAAGAGGGTCTCATGTGTGGTCCGCACCAAATACACATCCACAAGAGGAGGGAACAAAGCTGCCGTACAAACCTCGCGTATCGCCACGTGAGTTTGCGACATGTTGCACGCCTTGTCTTCTGGGGGATCCCCAGCACAGAGGAGCAAAAGCCAAGGCTCTGCCAAATTCTGCGGGGATTTCACCTTGGTTAGCACACTGTCCCCAAGCCTGTGTCCCCGGTTGGCTGGATGCCATCCATTAGCTCCCTCGCTACCTGGGTCTGTGTGTGTCCCAAGCAGGAGGGAACCCTGGGCAAGCACCACTGGTGAACATGCAAACCTGTCCCAGAGCTGGCCCAACACACACACACACACACACACACACACACACACACACACCCTACACCAGGCCCCACACGAGCATCAACCAGAGAGCATTTAAACAGCAAGGCAAAGGGAAGGCCTTGAATCCCAGTGCCACGTGCTGGCACGAAGGAGGAAAGAAGAATCGAGTCAGACATACCCTCTCCGGGTCACTTTCAGGGGTCCAGCAGGTCTGGCTGGCATCTTCCGATCCAGCTGCACAGCGGAAGGAAGTGCCCTGGATGGCTCTCGCGGTCAACTTCGCGGGACTGAATAAGCCATAAGCCTGGGCAGAGGGGCCAAGGCAAAGGGGCAGACAGCTCATGCCAGGCATGTGATGCTGCCAGGGCACAGGTCTGCTGCGTAGCAGAGCCCGACGCTCGCTCTCCGTGGGAGCATTCACTAATCACTGTGACTGATGGCATCCGTGGAGCTAGTCTCTGCAAAGAGGCTGATGGAGCTAGCTCTGGGGTCGATTCTTGGAAGTTCTCAGGCCAAATATAAAGGGGTGAGTGGCAAAATGGGGAGGTAAGGGAGCCCTGGCCCTTCTCCTAGAGCCTGGGAGCACTTACAAAGAGCTGGCCGGCCGGGAAAGATCAGGGCAGTCCGCGTCCAGAGGACTTTGATGGACCTGCCCCTCATCACATCTGCTCAGATCCCCTTCACTAGAACTGCCATTTGACCTCATCCAACTGCATGGGAGGCGGAGACACATGGATGGGTTTTGTGTCCAGGAGTAAGATGGACACAATGTTAGTGGACACACAGCCATCACCATTATCACACATTTATCACCCGATCGCAGCGAACAGCTAACCACAGGAGGTGGGCATCACGGTCATTTCCGTTGCCCAGTTTAGTCTCAAAGGAGCCAGGCACCTCCTCAAGTTCCCGGAGCGCAAGCTGTATTCAGAATACAGACCCTCTGATCCTACCCCACACTCATAACAGCAGTTCCTGACAGGGGCGACTGCACCCCCTAGCTTTCAGGGATACTGGCAATGTCTCTAGACATTCTGGTTGTCACAGCTGGAGGGTGGGGGGAGTTGGCAGTACCATCATTTAGTGGAAAGAGGCCAAGGATGCTGTGATACATCCCACAATGCACAGGAAATCCCTCATAACAAAAAGTCATCTAGCCCCAAATTCAACAGCATCCGGAATGAGGTATCCTGCTCCTAACACAGACTATGATGACTCTAAGGACGAGGAACTGGTCCATGGAAAAGGTTATAGCATGGAAGAGCTCCTTAGATGGACATGACACGGTTACATTTAAATGATACAGGGTTTTGTTTTATTTCCCTTTTCATGCAAAAGGCGAAGTACCAAATTATTAAATTTATGATGGAAATTACTGTTCCAATAAAAATATATCCTCTGGAAATATGGCTACAAATAAGCAGAAACTGGAGCCAAGGCAAGAGTCTGCTCCAACCAGAAGAACAAGGTGAGGCAGGAGGCGGTGCCAAAGGCATGTTGCTTATTTCTATGTTTTAGCATCACCTGATCTTGGCTCATGTACTGACTGAACACTTACCCAAAGTGGCTCTGGCAAGTGGATGTTCTCACCACAATTCTGTTTTGTAACAACACAGGTAAAAAAAAAAAAATGAAGTGCTTCTTACATTAAGAAAAGTGCTTTTCTGGGCCAATGCCCAAAGCTCTTCCTGCGAGTCTGAGGAGAAGATACAGGCTCATATACTCGAGTGGAATTCACATGGTTTTGTACCAGGGAACCTGGCTTAGCCCTTGACTCCTAGACATGTGACCCTGGAAAAATGACTCTTTGGGTCATTTTCCTCACCTGTGAGATGGAAATAACAACCGCATAATTCACTGCATAGTGAATATTAAATAAGGTAATCATGTGAAGTGATATCATCATCAGCATCATCATTGTCATCACCATCATCACCTCATCTTTATCATCACCATCATCATTGTCATCACCATCATCATCACCATCATCATCATCACTTTCATCACCATCATCATCATCACTTACATCACCATCATCATCACCATCATTGTCATCACCATCATTGCCTCATCATCGTCATTGCCTCATCTTCCTCATCCTCATCGTCCTCATCATCCTCATCACTCAGCCAGTGCCTCACAGACCTTCCTTTCCCGCCAGCCACCCAAGTTTTAGGCCAAGCCCCCCCTCCCCTCAGCCCCTGTGAGTGGAATACAGAGCCCGGGCCTAGGCCAGTGGAAAACCCTTCTGCATAGTCAGTGCTGCAGGGGTGGACCGTGACCCAATCCTCCCTAAACAGAGCGAACTCTTAGGAAAGGTGCCTTTATCTTTTTTTTTTTTTTTTTTTTTTTTTTAGCAAATTGATATGTTCAAGAATCTCTTTTTTTAAAATATATTTTATTGATTTTTTTACCGAGAGGAAGAGAGAGGGGATAGAAAGTCAGAAACATCGATGAGAGAGAGACATGGATCTGCCGCCTCCTGCACACCCCATACTGGAGATGTGCACACAAGCAAGGTATATGCCCCCGACCGGAATCGAACCTGGGACCTTTCAGTCCACAGGCCGACACTCTATCCACTGAGCCAAACCGGTCTCAGCAGAAAAGGTGCCTTTAAATTCGAGGAATCAAGACTCGCTTTTCTGCTAGGTTTGAAGCTGACGGGAGGTGACTCTGAGAAGCAGGCATCGTCCATGCCGAGAGGGAGCCAGCAGCAGAGGAGCTCTCTGCAGAGAAAGCTGGGCTGAGAAATGGAGAAGTCACCCCTGAGCTGGCTTCAAACCTCACACCCAGCTGCACCTGAAGAGTGGCCTTGGAGGATGAAGGTCAACACGACAAGAGGGAGTCATGTCTGTCTTTCTTCCTTATAAGCCAGGGTGGGTCACGCTGCCAACACCTGCCATCAGAAAGTCCTGATTGTCCTACTGCCCAGCAGAGGCCTTTGTGCGATGGCCCTGTCTTTGCCTCTTCAGATCCAGGGTGAGGGCGAAGGTTCCTGGGAAACAACCAATTATATGCAGAGGCTGTGCAGAACTCACTGGCAGAGGCACACACTTTGCTCTTCGCTCTGCCTCTGGGCCGCCCAGGGTCCCCCTGAACATGCATCCTGAGGATGAGTCCCAGAAACCACCGGTCCAGAAAGCCCCCGTCCGTATATGTGGGCTCCTGAGAAACAGGAGAGTTTGTTTGTCACTTATTAAAATTGATTTGTTTCTCCCCAACTGTGCGCTCGATCGCGAGTCCCTTGGCTGCGGACAGAAAACCCGGGGCCGAGAGCTCAGGAAGTCTGCCATCAGCTGCACTTCATTTGTCAGGGGACTGAGGTGGCCATGGAGATGGCGAATAGTTTGGGAGGAGGGAACACAGGAAGGGGGTGGTTTTGCCTGGAGAAGAAACTTTTGCAGGGGTCCTCAGGGGGTCAAGAAAGAGTGTGGTTTGTCATAGTTAATCAGGAAACTCGGCCTTCTTGTCGTGCCATTACCAAGGAGAATCCAGGATAAGGCTGGGCAGCAAATAGGCGTCTTCCCCTTGAGATTGCCCACCGCAGCCTCTTGAGCAGAAGTAGCCGCTCTTACAGTCTCTCTAGAAATCAGCAGGGCCTCACCTTATTGTAAAGGCATGATACTGGGTGAAGACACCCCGGAATCTGAGGACACTGAAATGCACATGCCCTATGGACTCTTAAGTCAGGGAGCACTGTGGCTGGGGATGCTTTTGCAAAAGCCACTGAGACCAGCCCCAGCAGGGCGCCTCCAAGGCCAAGCCGGAAAAGGCTGTGGTCAGCAGGTGAGAAGCCAACCTGGAAAACGTGGTCAGCTCCGTGCGGTCTCCCCAGGGGCAATCCCTCCCCTCAGGGTCTTGCGTGACCCAGAAAAGCAATCACAGACGAGCAGGATGCACTGAAAGCGCACGGGGACACAAGAAAGAGGTGCTGAGTGAGTGGCCGGCACCACCTTCCCCCCTCCCCTCGCTTCCCAAGTTGGGTTGGAGGCCCACCTTTCTGATCCTCTCCCTACAGGACGGAGTGCACTGCTGTGAAGCACATTTGCGAACCGGTTAAGGCGTGATTGACAAAACCATATTTGTTAGCACAAGGGGTTGAGGCACTTGACAGAAATTTTTGTCAACAATGTAGATTAAGGGATTCAAAAGAAATGAAATTTGCAGATGAAATGGCTTGGATATTTCCCAGGAAAAGCATCTTGTTGACATGCTGGATCCAAGTGAGAAATGCTCATTTTCTTCTGCCCGCGTAGGAAGTCTTTGACAAAACTTGTCTTTGTCCCGCTGCCTTTGCTCAGGTGTCATGTACTGGAGCCACACAGAGGGCACAGGAGCCACACCGAGGACACAGGCGGAAGTAGAAACCGCGGAAAAGCAGCTGCCCACAGCGCCAGGCCGGCCCTCTGTGGTCCTGAGGCACGGCCGTGTGGTTTTTCCAAGTGTCCAATCCAAACACACCGTTTTTAGAGTCTTTCCCCTTTAGAGAACACCTCTGGCATCAGTCAGAACAGTTGGGGCTAAGAGCAGAAGCCAGGGGTTCTCAAAGCATCTCCCCCACTCCCCCACATCAGCATCACCTGTAAAGTTGTTGGAAACGCAAGTTTCTGGTCGCCACCGAGACCCACTCTCAGGGGCACAGCTATCTGTACTTGAACCAGCTCCTGCATGGCACACCCCGGCCTGAGGATGATGGGCTGAGCGAGCCAGAAAGAGACAGGCTGGTTCCTCTCTGTGGAAAGTTCAAGGCTCTCTCTGCAGCTTCCAGCTTGCTGCAGCCAGGACTCACACGAGACCATTAGGACACCGCATCCATCTCCCTTCTCTCCCCTCAAGTGGTGGGATGCGTAGACACGTCACCCTTCGTGGTGGCAAGATGCCCGCAGCTCCAGGCTTATGTCCCATCTTCTTGACTCCAGAATGCACTTCCACTGAGTACTTCAAACAAAGTCCCCGGATGGAGGCTAGCCCTGGCCTTGAGCCCTTCCCTGAACTGTCACAGGAGCCTTGGATGTCACGCTCAGGGCGGCTAGTCATGGTTTACCGGCAGGAGGGGTTTGACCCCACAGCTGAGAAGACAGAGGGAGGGAATCCAGTGGGCATGCAGGAAGACAGGGGGAGGAGACAGCCAGTGAAACCAAATGTCCGAGAGAGGCTCAGTCCTTGGCCCTCCAATACTTCCACATTAAGGTGAGGCACCCCCAAAGTGACACATCTCATATCGATGTTACTCCACAGTGGAGGCAGAATCCTGGCCTTTTAATTCCATCTCTTCCTGGGGAGTCGGGGGGAAGGGGCTCTCTGGTTTTTTGGTTAATGCAAAGAGTGGAAGATGAGTTCTTTTAAAAATATATATATTTTTTATTGATTTCAGAAAGGAAGGGAGAGGGAGAGAGGGTGAGAAACATCGATGAAAGAGGAAGTCATTGATTGGCTGCCTCCTGCATGGCCCCCACTAGGGATGGAGCCCACAACCTAGGAATGTGGCCTGACAGGGAATCAAACTGGCGACCTCTTGGTTCCTGGGCTGGCACTCAACCACTGAGCCATACCAGCCGGGCGGAAGACCAGTTCTCAATAAATGCCATCCAAACGCTGCCAGCAAAGGAACTGAGAGAGGCTTACCTAGCAAGGCCTGCATGTCCCTCAGTAGAGTTCCTAATGATGGCTGCTGGAGCAGGACCTAGAAAAGACACCTTCAGGAGTACCAGGGCAGCTCTGTACAGATTGGGGAGGAGGGGGGACCAAGTGGCCATCTTTGATTCTATGGTCGCTTGGAGTGACTGCCACCCTCTGCAGAGCCTTTAGTTCCCTGGAGCGCACGGAAGGATGTGTGTGGCCGAGGAATAAAGAGCTCATGTAAACAGTTTGGCTCCCATCTTTAAAGCAAAACCCAGTCTTTGAGCGGTCAGAGCTGTGCAGTTGGTCTCAGCGGTCCAAATTCCGTGTTTGGCACAGACAGCGTTCTGGGTACCATCGTCGCTGTCCAGGACAAAGAATGCTTTCCTTTGGGGAGCCAATCCTCAGTAAGAAACCTCATTCTAACTTGAGAATCACTATCAAGAACACATGTCTTCTCACATGCCTCTTACAACACCGTTCCTGGCCTAGCGTGCTGTGTGTCTGTGCCCTGCCCTCTCCATTGGGGTCTCCCCAAGGCTGGGGGTTATATCTCATGTCTCCCTGTATGTCAGTGCTGGACACAGAATCTGGCACAGAGGGGTGCTGAATTCAGTACGAGTCCCACTGAATTCAAAGGGAAAGGGCCCTGCACCCCATACTTTCTTACAACTAAGAAGTCACCCCTGCTGCAGCATGCATTTGGATGTCCTCTGGTCCCTGTGACCTAACGTTTGTCTCCCCATCACTGGGCAGGCTGTGGACAACGGGGGCCATTTGAAGGACTATCCAAAGCCACCTTTCTTCTACCTTCTAGTTAGGAAGGATGACCTTGACACAGTTTCACGCCCAGCTCCCTGCCGGGACCACGAGAGGGCGGCAGAGAACACGAGGACAGCACAATGGCGTTTTGTCCGCCTTTGTCTTCAGCTCCCTGTCCCTCAATTTGCCTACTTTCATCCTTTTGTTAAGGCAGCTTCCCAGGTGCAAGTTGGAGTACAGAGCAGCGAAGGAAACCTTTTATTTATTCTTTTCTAACTTGTAATGTGATCCTTCAGACAAACAATTTTATCCAACTGCATCCCTTCTTCCCCAAAACACAGCCTCTTCTTTCCAAAAGAAAAAAAGAAAACTTATCTCCTTCCCTGAGGCTGCACCTCCCCTTCCTAGGGCCCTTCCAGAAAGATTTCTGAGTGTTCTATCACCCCCTCTGCCCCCACTCTTCTCCTGCTCCCCATCCAGCCCGGGAGAAAGCTCCCCTTGGAAGGGGAATTAAAGCGGATGCACAGTCCTTCAGCCGCTGCTAATCCCAGCAAGGAATTCAGCTTCTGGAGTTGGGGGTAAGCATGCCCCCTCCCAACCACCACCACTGCCACAGAGCCCCTCCTCCTGGGTGCAGCCTCCACCCATAAATCACACCCCAGCTAAACGCGAGGTCATGCAGACCGAGCTTCTACAGAAGTAAGATTTAACTTGGTCTAGGACTGATCCAATCGCACAGGTCAAGGAATCACTGCCAAAAAGGAAAGAAAGGGCTACTTAGAGCCACCCTTGAGGAAAAACCAACACCTCGAACCCGTGCCACCAGGCAACACTTCGTGTCCAGTCCCGAGAAAACGCCCTCCACCGGACATGCACATCGAAAGAACCTTTTAAAACTTGTTCAGCACTGACTGCCAACATGAATGATTCAATTTCTAGAAATCTCCGCTACATAACTATACCTCTAGGTGAGGTTTCTCAGCAAGATCCTCAGTGCAGCATTATCTGTTCCAGCAGATAACTGGAAACAACCTAAATATCCATCAACGAGGAATTATTAAGATATATTGCAGTACTTCCAGACCATGAACTACCACACAGCTGGAGACAGAATGAGGTAGATCTGTATTTAATAAAAAGGAGGCGTGGCTGAGGGATATTCATACTGTTAAAAAAAAATAAAAGTATCTGGTTTTGGTAGAAACCGGTTTGTCTCAGTGGATAGAGCATCAGCCTACAGACTGAAAGGTCCCAGATTCAATTCCGGTCAAGGGCATGTACATTAGTTACAGGCACATCCCCAGTGGGGGGCGTGCAGGAGGCAGCTGATTGATGTTTCTCTCTCATCGATGTTTTTAACTCTCTATCCCTCTCCCTTCCTCTCTGTAAAAAATCAATAAAATATATTTTTTTAAAAATAGAGTTAAAACTATCTGTTTTTGGTTTTAAAACTTGCATGCAGGTGTATGTAGGTGAATGGAATAGACTTGTATTTCCAGGATCGGAGGACTTACTTGGGGTGGGGACATGCTGTGGATATGAGAGGGGTGGGACTGGTCTTCTCTGATGCTCTCTCCATTCCTCTCAGCGCCCGGAATGAGGACTGCCACCCAGTCTGGCTGCCTGGCCTCTCCTGCTGGGGGTGCCAGATTTCACAGGGAGAACACGGAACACCGGTGAAATCGGACTTTGAGATAAACATGCCACCATTAGACACATTTCACTCAGGCTTGCCTTAGAATGAGACATTTATTTATAGGAAACGAGGCCTGACCTTGGCATCTTTTAACCGACTATAAGGATGGGCCTAATTAACTTCAGTAAACTCGACTGAGACTTCTAGTAATTTCTAGTAAATGAATACTTAGTCTTCCTGTGTAGATCCATCAAAAACCTGAGAGATGGTTTTAAGCAGTGGAAGGGGTCCCTGTCTGCCTGGGGCTAAGGATCTGCAGGGCCATCCATGGGTGTAGGACTGTTGCCTCTGCATCCTGGGCTCTGAGTCTCAGAATCCAGATGCTCCTCCTCACTTCCAGGAGACACCAGTTCAGTGGGGACAGGGTTTGACATGGATTTCTACAGGCTGGGAAGTGACAAGCAGGAGAGGGAGGGGATGCCCTGTGATACCCACTGCTCTGGTGCCTTGCTGCCCTCAAGTGCCCATGTTTATCTCTGACAGAGGTGGGCACCTGGGCCCTCACTGAGCACTGCCGTCAATCCCGCCCCTTCCCTGTCCTCTCACTCTCGCTCTGTGGTCCCCTCCATCCTCACAGGCACCTGCTGCTGATGGTCTGCCCCGCTCCCTCTGGCCTCAGGCTCCTAATGTCCTCCCTTCCTCCCGGTCCCCGGCTCTCAGGCCGCCAGGCACCCTGGGACCGAGCCCCAGGGTTGCTGTGTACCATTGGAAGTGAGGGACACTAACTAATCTTTCTCTTGGGGAGTTCAGCTGGCCCCAGAATTTAGAATAGAAATGTTTCTGTCCCAAGGGCAGTGGAAAAAGCCCCAGGTTTCTCCCGAGCGACCTGACTTTGTAATTACAACTACAGGAGTGATCATTAAGCACACCCCCCACCCCCATTTACAGATAAGCATCTACCTGTGGGTGCACATTCCAGCCAGCGGAACACTTCCCAGGGCTGTGTCCTTCACCGAGGTCGCCCGTCACAAAAGCCACCCCGCCAGGGTCTTCAAGAAATGCTTACCCCATGCCGTCCTAAAGGGGACCGCGTTATTTCCCACAAGTGTCAATTTCCCCGGCGATATTACATTTTTCCAACATTTAGTTTTCCAGCATTTGGCCATGGCTATCTGTGTAAATTAGAAAGGCTCTTAACTGTTATCTGTAATAGATTTTGCCCATAGCAAAATTCATGCAGGCATACTAGAAGAACAAAGTGTACTCTGATGAAATTGCAACCATAATTTCCAGATGCCTGACATTTATTGCTTATTGCTATTAGAATTCAAGTGCCTATTTGTTTTGTACTTTGCTTTTTATTCTTGCATCACCACGTATAATGGAAAAAAAGATATTTTAAATGTTGGGTTAAGTATCACAGATCAACGCGAGGCCTCCACATAATCAATACCACTTAAACATACTCCTAGGCGATTAATTTTTAAAGAATCAAATGGTTGTACCGCATCAAAATTTATAATGAGACCAGAGAGGGCGTTGCTTTCTTTATTGTTTAATTAAAAGCAACATTTAGCACTCGTGCTGCTAACTGTGAAGACATCACAACATAAAAGGTTTTGCTTATGATTACGGGGAGGGAGTTGCAATGGACTGTTCACATTTTTCATTATTAAATGCTAATTGTGCTTGATTAGCTCGGAAGCAGTTAGCCAAAGACTGGAGCGACCATGGGGAGTTGGAGGGCTGAGAGAGGCACACCCCAGCAGCGCCATCCCACAGCGACGGGGGCCTTGCTGACTTGAGATGCAGAGAAGCGTCAGCATGTAAACGGGAAAGAAGGGGTCTTAAGGCTCCCGTACTGATCAAGTTGAACCCAGAAAATGGCTCAGAGCACAGCATGCCCAGCTCGGGAAAGACATAGGAAGATGCACATGCAGAAGAGAGAGAAGAGATGTAGGTTAAAAACAAAGACAAAAACTCTGCTGACAGGCCCAAACTGAAACATATACACCGAGTGGCCAGATGATGAGGGTTCTCTGAACACATAATCATCTGGCCACTCAGTGTCTATCCTGTATAATAAAAGGCTAATATGCAAATTGTTCCCTCAACCAGGAGTTCCACCAGAGGCAGGCTGGACAATCATCCATGTCCCCTCCCCATGGCCAGACTGGCCGGACCCCACCCATGCACAAACTCATGCACCATGCCTCTCTCTCTACACACACACACACACACACACGGAGTGGCCAGATTATTCATTCAGAGATCATAATAATCTGGCTACTCAGTATATATATATACAGAAAGGTATAGCCATATCTCTCTCTATATATATATCTATATCTATCTTTCTCTTGAGAAATATTTCTTTCCAGTGTACCCAAGGACAGTGGAAAAAGACCCAGACCTGTCTCTTCTTTTTTTCTCTCTCTCATTTTAAGATATTTTTTAAAAAATGATATGGAAAGTAATACAGAGTGAGGCAAAAGTAGGTTTCCAGTTGTGAGTAGAGAAACAGTCTGTTCTTGCTTTATTTATTATTGCTTTCTTTCCCATATGACAACTGTACCCCCACTCTTGGCCCACCCTATACAATCGATTCTTGTGCATCTTTTTGAAAAATAGACCTTCAAGGGCAATTAGCTCGTGGGAACACTGAGCCAGACCGCTTGACATCAAAGATGGCGTTCCTCCCCACTCACCCTTCAGCACATTTGTGAAGCATGTTCCGTGACTGGTTTCCTCTCCCCCGCAAATTGCAGTGGGATTCAGCAAACACCACAATGTCATCATTTTCACCTGCTTTTTTGAAAGACTAGTAACACCTGGCTGTGGATAAAAAACCCACAAAGTACATAAAGGTATAAAATCAAAATGTACAAGTCTCTCTTCCTCCCCAACCCTGGTATTTCAAAGATAGTGTTTGTTAACAATTTCTCACTTATCCTTCCAGATCAAAAGGACATAAATCCCCATTCATGATTTTTAAAATTCACACAAATGAAACCCTAGAGATCACTTTACTGCTTACTTTGCTCCTTATGCATCATGGGAGTGTTTCCATGTCTATAAATATCACTCCGACACATTTCTTTAATCCTCTGAAGGATATGTTAATTGATTTAAGAGAGAGGAAGAGAGAGAGAAACATGGATCAGTTCTCTTCCATAGGCTCCCCAACCAGGGATGGAATCTACAACCTAAGCATGTACCCAGACTTGGAAATCAAACCACAACCTTTTAAAATATATATACATACATACATATACATACACACACATATATATATATGTATATATACATATATATGTGTGGGTTTTTTGGTTTGGTTTTGTTTTTCATGATTTCAGAGAGGAAGGGAGAAGGATAGACAGAAACATCAATGATGAGAAAGAATCATTGATCGGTTGCCTCCTGCACACCTCCCACTGGGGATCAAGCCCGCAACCCAGATATGTGCCCTTGACTAGAATTCAACCTGGGACCCTTCAGTCCACAGGCCGACGCTCTATCCACTGAGTCACCTGGCCAGGGCTGCAACCTTTTTGGTGCACAGAATGACGCTCCAGCCAACTGAGCCAGCCGGCCAGGGCAGCACATATTTTTAACAGCTGAGTGGATGTGCCATATTCATGTAGTCCGCCTCCTGCAGATAAACATGTAGGATATTACCAATTATTTTGTATTAGACTCAATGCTCAAACGAAAAAAACCTTGTATATTAGTATGTCTTGGGAGAAGTTTATCAGAATATCCAAAAAGTAATATCCTAGATCCTGAATTTCTGGGTCAGAGAAAACAACCACTTTTAACTTCGGTAAATATAGCCGGGTTGCTCTTCAAACGCCTTTCTGCAGTTTACATTTTCACCTAAAGTTGTATGAGACACATCCCCTTACACCCTTGACATGCTGACCTGCAAATCTGATTTACTGTGTGACATCCAGTTATTAGTGACCATATGCCATTGTCAATTTGATTTGTTTCTTTAATTACCGAGTGTGATTAAATAAATGTCCCTTTGCAATAAATCTGATGTGTAACAATGTGTCGGTTTAAAGTGTACAGTGTGTTAGTTTGATACACTTCTATGACTGCTGCTGATGTAGCAGTATTTAGCACTTTCTATAATTACAGTACAATACACTGTCTATATTCACTCTGCTCTGCATTGGGTCTCTGTGACTGATTACTACTGGTTTACAAGTTTGTAATGAGCAGTAAATACCATCTCTCCTAGCCCACTGTCCTGTTAAATATCCTCTCATAGGGAAACTAGAGGCCTAGTGCACGAAATTTCACGAAACCCAGACCTGGCACACTGTGGGACTGAGTCAAGTCCCCGCTACCCGCATGCACCTCGCTGTGCATGCAGCCTGCTAGTGACCAGTATTTGGTGGTTACAGCATGATAGTGTCAGGACCAAGGGTTTTTTATAATAGAGATAAGCTCTTTGTGTTTCTCTCTCTATATATATATATATATATATATATATATATATATATATATATATGTGTGTGTGTGTGTGTGTGTGTGTGTGTGTGTGTGTATATATATATGTATATATATATAATTATTATTATTAATTTTTAGAGAGAGAGAGGAAAGAATAAAGATAAATAGAAACATAGATGAGAGAGGAAGTCATTGATTGGCTGCCTCCTGCATGGCTCCCACTTAGGGATCAAGCCTGCAACCTGGGCATATGCCCTGATCAGGAATCAAACCGGTGACCTCTTGGTTTTTTGGTCAATGCTCAACCATGAGCTACACCAGTCGGCTGTATTTCTCTTTTTAATAAACTTGTGAAAACTCAAGAACATGCTGTTGCAAAGCACTTTTATCAAATGCCTTTGCTGGTTTTACTCTGGAACCGCTGCCTAAGAGGTTTCCCGCGGCTTGTAAAATTCCAGTAGTTGAGTCTCTGGTTCAGTGAGCCCCACCGAGTGTCCACATTTCCAGCAAGCACGGCCAGTGCCGAAGCGGTCTGATGCACGGAACAGTGACATGTACATCGCACTCCACTTATGAAGCAGCATAGTAGATGAAGTCACCTGAGAAGCGACATATTCAGTGTCTGCAAGGAGAGTTCTGATCAAAGAGAGATGATTGATGGGTCAGCGGTGAGATTAACGTGAGGCTACTGTCTACGCATAACTGAGAGAGAAAGCTGAATAGCAAGGAGATATTTCACCTGAGTTCCTACATACTGCTGAGCTTTTGAAATAGTTCTTTTCATATTCACAGAGAAAAGAGGGAATAACTGAACAGCTGTACCAAGATGACATCTCTGGCAGGTGTAAAAAAAACATGTGACAAATTCAGCTAATCTCACATGTGATTTAAAAAAAAAAAAAAAGTCAATCCATTAATGGTTTCAACCCAAACTGCACGTTTAGAATCATCTGGAGAACTTTTCAAATCACTCAATGTCTGGGCCCTACCCCACACTCATGGAGTCTAGATCCAAGCATTGGTTTTGGTTTTTGTTTTTTAAATAGTTCCCCTGTAGATTCTAACTTGCAGCTAAATTTAAGAACCTCTTATTTAACCCCCATGCTGTAGGGTCTCGCTATAATCTCAAGGCCTTCCTAAGGTCTCTGGCTAGTCTAGGGACCCCCTCCTGAAACCTCATTGACAACGCCTTGCGCTGATGATCTGAATATCCGTATTTGGCAGGATATGTGTTTGAAAGCCGGTCCACAGAAGAGTGAGCCACATCAGACACAAGGGAATACAGTGCATGTAATGTTTGTGTGGGTCCTTGAAGAAATTAATGTTGGGAGGCAGGGAGACTGACTCTAACTCATGGGAGTACAATCTAGAGATAATGTTAGCTTTTTACATCAGGAGTCTTAAAATGTGTCTATCTGTTTACCCACAAATCCCATTTCTAGAAACCGTGGGTATGTACAAAGATGTAGGTGTGGCCTTGATGTTAACGGCTGCACTGTCTTCAGAAATTGAAGAGAATCCATCTCATGAGTGGTAAGTAAATTCAAATTCAGCTGCACAGTGGAGTGCTATACTAGAACTACCATTTAAAACAATATGCTTCAGTGTAATACGGCAGGCAGGTTGACATGAAAGGCAGGCTATGAGAAATAGCCAAAACGTATTTTAAGTGAAAAAGTCCCACATGTAGCAAGTTGTCAAGCCCCACATGGAGCGTGATCTCATTTCTTCATAAGTGGTGTAACAGTAGCAGCTTTATTGAGGGCTTCCTTCACTCCACATATAATTCTAAACACTTTTTAAGTATCAGCTCACTTATCCTTACACCTGAGGGACGTTCCCATTGCTCCTCATTTTAAAGATGGAACCATGGGGACAGAGAGGTCACACCTGTGCCTGAGGCCACACAGGTAACACGTGGCGGATTGAGGATTTTAGAGTCACACACGCTGGCCAATGGCCCACACTCTTAACCACTACGACCCATTACAGATGTGTGCTTAGATGCTTAAAGCAGCTGAGAGAATAAAAGAGAAGTTTTACTTTCTACCCCTTGCTAATAAATATGTACTTATCCCATAACGAGCTCTGTAACACAGTTTTTAAAAGTTAGTGTATTTTTTAAATCATTTTTATTGATTTCAGAGAGGAAGGGAGAGAGAGAGAGAGAAATATCAATGATGAGAGGGAATCGTGGACCGGCTGCCCTGACCAGGAATGGAACCTTGATTGCATGGTTCATAGGTCGACCCTCAGCCACTGAGCTACGCCAGCTCCGCAAACATTAGTATATTTTAAAGAAATGGCAAATCCGTTTACAATATCAAATAGAATTCAGAAAGAAGCAATAAGACCTCCAGGGGACCAGATGCAATGCGCAGAGGCAGCTTGGGATTTGCTGGGAAGGCCCATAGGAAGGCAGCGCCAGTCTCTGTAACTCGCCCAGGCCCTGTCCTGATGCACACACAGAGAGCATGCACACATGTCAGCGGGAAGCCCACCGCAGCCAGGAGACCGTTCGCATTCTGCAGGGCCAGCCCTCCTCCCCTCCCCCAGGCTGGGAGAGAAGTTCAATGCCGCCGAGGAGGCATCAACATTCGGGAAGTGAAGAGCTGGGTCAGAGGGGGGGGGGGCTGCTGGGTGGAAGGAGGGGGCCACTTAGCTAAGACCTGGGGGAAGGCTAGGAGGGTACTTCCCCTGCTGCCTCCCGCCCCATCTGTGCCATCGGATGAACACCCGGGCTGGGCACAGGCCGGGCTTGAAAAGGCTGCAGCAGCCCCGCACTGGGCAAGAAATGGAGCTGATGGGGCAGTGGGGTGCTCTGGAGCAGCTGACCGGAGCTCAGCAGCGGGTCTGCCGTGGCTGACACACAGCCCAGGGACTCTCCTCCAGGGACTGCACAATTCACACCCAGAACCCCAGCCCTGGGGCCAGCTCCTCCCAGGGGCCCAGGGGTCTGGCCTCCGGGCCCCTGTGCTCACGAGTGTCTGCCAGCAGCAACTCGAGGCCAGCGTTCTCCCATTCAACCAAAACTTTCATGGATAGAACTGCTTAGGAAAGGGTACTTTTGTTCAGGGTTAGAAAAGCATTCTAGAATATATTTAAAGAACTGCAGCCGGCTGGGTGACTTTTAGGAACAGATATAGTCATTGCAACTATGAGGAGTTCAAACTATTGCCCAATAAACATGATTTCAGAATAGGTGACTGGTGTGTCACTGAAAATAAACTCTAAATTGGCGCGCACTCTCTCCAGCATAGCGCTCCATTTTATTCCCGCTTTTGGCTTCCGTTTCGAGGACTCCACCCTCCGGCCCGAGCCCCCCTCCTCATCACTGACAAAGGTCACATAAATAAAGTTTCCCTCCCGTGTGGCTCCGCTTAGCAGAGGCACTCAATATGTCCCCATGTTCACACCTCGCATGACAGCCAAAGACACAGTCAAGCCAAGAATCCTCCTCCTCCACGATCATTTTACAACCAGAGCTCTCCAGTGAGCAAACTTAGTAGCAGGTGTTTCTTCTTTCTCCTTTGGACACCCCCTCTTCCGATCTCTAGGTGTAACGTTGGAGGCGCGGGAAGCAGATGGCCATTATGCGGAGCCGTGCGCCCAGCTGCCGAGCGCCCCATGCGGAGCGGCTGTCCCCACGGTGAGCCCACCTGCAGCTCGCACCTCCTCATCACTCCCCGGCAAGTTCAAACTGCCCATCACGGCACATTCACGTCCTTCCGATACAGCCACCTACCACAGGTGAGCACTCTCACTTATTACCATATATTCCGGCGTATAAGACGACCCCCAACTTTTCCAGTTAAAATATAGAGTTTGGGACATACTCGCCCTATAAGACGACACCCAGCGTATAATATGACCCCCGACTTTTGAGAAGATTTTCCTGGGTTAAAAAGTCGTCTTATACACCAGAAAATATGGTAATCCAAATTACTTTTTATTTCACCAACCAGCCCCCCGAACTAGTTTCAATCAACTGAGGAAACGGTCCCGTATCCCAAGTTGGAGGAACACGTGGTCCTAGTGAGAGCTGGCTGGAGTCCACTGCCCATGCGCGGAGTGAAATGGCAGCACCTGCAGCCAGACAGCCCCAAGTTTAAGGAGCTCGCTGGCCACTTCCTGCCTCAATGAGCTCCACCTCTCTTCTGCCTCGCCTTCAGGTTTCGCCTAAACGCACCTCCTCCGGGAAGCTCTCCCAGACTGCCTCCACCGGTAGGGCCTAGCACAAAGCAGGTGCACATTACGTTTACTGGATATTATTGCACTTTTTTATGCTGTCCCATGCCCTGCACAGAAGAGACCCTGAACGAAGGGCCTGATGGGATGGCTACTACTGATTCTTACACCAGTCATTTCAGAGGTGAAGGATTCTACCTAGCAGCTCCCAAGTGCAGGATTCCTGAAGCATCGGGTCCTTTATTGGGTGAGTAGAAGTATTTGTCCTAACATCTAACTATGAGAGTCAGCTCTCAGACCAGAAAGGTGTGATTGTAGTAGGGGAGTTAGAATCATGCGCTCTGGTGCTCAGCTCCCAGCTCAACCTCCAACAGCTAGACCAGTCTTTTCACCACACAGAGTTTCCTCAACTGCAAATGGGTATAATGTACACCGGTTTCGATCTCAGTGATAACCCACCTCTTAGCAAACGCCCTGGCACATAGTAAGTGCTCAATAAATACCTGTTATGATCGTGTTAGGTAATAAAAGCAGGACTCTGGCTGCTGGTAGAGACATATTCCCCATAATGAGAAGGACGTTCAAAAATCTTCTCTCCCCCTAACCGGATAACGCTCAGTGATTAGAAGGTCAGGCCTCAGAAGGAGAGGGTCACCGGTTCAATTCCCGGGCAAGGGCATGTGCCTCAGTTGCAGGTTTGATTCCCAACCCTGGTCATCGTGGCTGCAGGAGGCAACCAATCAATATGTCTCTCTCACATCCATGTCTCTCCTTCCTCTCCATTCCCTCTTTAAAAAAAAAAAAATCAATGAAAAAAATATCCTCAGGGGAGGATTAAAAAAATCTCTCGTCCTAGCTGGGAGGTTTTCTGGGTATCCTTAGAAGGTTCCAGAAGTAACAGGAGAGACCAATGTTTCTTTCTTCCTCAACCTTGCTGTCTGAGAGGGGAGAGGGGAGTGGAGGCTGAGGCGTGGGGTCCCAACCTTGCATCTGGGCCTACTGCCTCTCAGAAACAGCTGCTCCCCGGTCCCTGCCACTCACAGGCGGAAAGGGTGAGGGAGGAGGATCCCATCAGATGACCGCTGGTGCTCAAGGTCAAACACAGGCTGGGAAGGGGAGGGCCCCCAGGAGCAGCAGCTGCTGTGTGCTGGGCCGGGTCCCCTGGAGATTATTTGTTTAAGTTTCAATGAAATGATTTTAATTTAGTGGATCTGTGTTTTATGTTAAGTTGTTTCAAGAGAAGATTTTCAATCTCGCCCCGATCTCCCGAGAGGTGGCGGATAGTAATTTAAGTACTCCATTATTTGCTCCGATAGGAGAACAATGGTTAGAGGTCACAGGCCTGGCTAGGAAATCACTCTGTCAACCACCGTCTGCTTTTGTTATTTTATCCTATTAAACAAATGATATAGTTACAGGAGTCCAAATACTAAATCTACTAAATAATGGTCTGCTACTCGGCCCTATCCCAGAGTTCATTCCTTAAAGATGATGGTTTTCTCAGTTGCTAGATTTGTTTTTTCATCCTTGCAAAGATTTTTTTTCCACATAAATATGTAAATGCACACTTTTTGTTTGATTTTCTGTTTTTCTTTTTTAACAGGAATTATCTCTCAGACCTCAGCTGTTCGTTTGCTTCCACGTGTCAAAATAGATACTGAATTGGTCACACTTCAAATGAACTGGCTTTATTAATAACACCTGCATTCATTTGAAAAAAAAATGCTATTATTAAGTGTTTAAAACACCTGTCCTACACTGCATTGCACTGCAGCTAAAAGAAAGGAGGTAGATCTACCTGTGTTAGCACTAAAAGACTGATGAAAAGAAATAAGTTTTGGAGTAACTATTAAAACTGTGGTAGAAACTATAGAAACACTGTCTCCAAAATGCTCCAAAACCCCGGAGTGCCTCCATAAAAGCAGGTAACGGTCGCTGGAAAGTTGCACCCAAACCAAGAACAATGAGAAAGGGACCCAATTGGAGGAGTCAGGGGTGAGTGGTCAAGGGGTCAGGACTGGGTACCCACTGCCCTGGCACAC
This sequence comes from Lasiurus borealis, assembly GCA_004026805.1. Classification (NCBI taxonomy): domain Eukaryota; kingdom Metazoa; phylum Chordata; class Mammalia; order Chiroptera; family Vespertilionidae; genus Lasiurus; species Lasiurus borealis. The sequence continues at coordinate 37,252 of PVJN01009120.1, read as the reverse complement.
ACCAATAAGCAGCACTTCTCAATTATGGCTGGCCTTGAGCTGACCGGCCCGTGCCGTGCCAAACTATGGTTTGGTATTTTAAATATCACCCCTGGTCGTTTGCCTTCTCTTTATTGTTCCAGTATTTTTAGCAAATAATGTCATATATTTCTTTTGAAATTACATATCTAGATAGAAGAAAAGATTCTAGTCTGGCCGGCATGGCTTAGTCAACCCATGAACGAGGAGGTCAGGGTTTGAATTCCGGTCAGGACACAGGCCAGGTTTTGGGCTGGATCCCCAGTAGGGAGTGTGCAGGAGTCAGCTGATCCATGATTCCCTCTCATCATTGATGTTTCTCTCTCTCTCTCCCTCTTCCTTTCTCTCTGAAATCAATAAAAACAAACATTAAGAAAAAGGAGAAGATTCTATGTCTAAGGCTTCCGTATTTTGTTCACATAAAGAGCTCAGTACAGAGGGCTGCGTAGGCCCCATACTTTGACCCCCTGCCCACAACCCATTCTTTCCCAGAACCCTCAGGGTGAGTTAATTAAAAGTGTGAGCACAGAGTGGAAGCTTCCTCAGCGCTCCCAGCTGGTCTGCCCAAGCATCAGGAACCCGGCCCCCGAGGACCGGGGGTGGCCTAACTCCCTCCCTGGCAAGTCCTCAGGCCAAGATCCTTCTCCACCCCAGCCCCGAGCCCTGAGAAACCAGGGAGCCGGATCTGCCTCAGGTGCTTCCCACAACAGGCTGCGAAGGAAGCAGCGCTCCCTCGGCATTCCATTCCGGGGCCTGCCCACTTTCCCGGAAAGAACCAGGTGGCATTTCTGGCCTGTGTGGGCCAAGTGGTTTCTACGGACGTCCCTCACCGCTGTCTGCAGTGCAATGGGGGCCTGGCCGAGTTCATGCCAAAAACAGGCTGGGGCAGGCCAGGGTGTACACACACACACCCGTCCCCAAGGCCGACTCCAATGGCCCATCCCTCGTTCTCCCTAGCTCACGGGTGGAAACCTTCTCTGCAAGGGCCACGTGGGTAACGTCACCCGTGGGCCGTGCCAAATCATCACCTTCAAAATGCGCCTGCTCTGTGCTCACACAAGTAAACAACTCACCCGTACCTGGGCGGGGCCAGGCCACGTGGTTCTGCGGGCCTCAGGGGGCCTGCGGGCCGGATGCTCCCCACCCCTGCTCTAACTCATCCCCGGCTGGAGATGTGGGAAACCCCCATGCCTGGCGCAGATTCTGAGGCCCAGATGAGGCCTTAGAGGTGAGGGCAGCTGTACAGAGTAAAAGGCTCCAGAGCGATTCCACCCCCACCCTGCTCAGGGACCCCCCAAGATAAAGGGGACCCTCTGAGGGTGTGTGAGGCTCAATTCCTGCACTCGAGGAAATGCGGGTACCCAGACCCTGGACGGAGCGAGCGCACAGGCAGGAGGCAAACGGAGAAGGGCCGTTTCCATTCCAGTTCTCACGTCCGCACCCGCTCCCTCTCCCTCGCACGCCGCTCTCCTTAATTTAAGGGAAGGGCGGCGAGCAGAAATGTGAAGTCAGCCGCCAATCCTACCTGGGTTAGGCGGACTTTCCCCGATAAGACCCTATCTATTGAAAAGCTCCCACATCTCACCACAAATCTATCTTTATCTCAAGTAATAAGCATGATGCCAGTCAATCTTTCCGGGGCAGGTTGACACATCATTAAACCAAGGCATGAGGATTTAAAAAAAAAAAAAAGGCCCCGTCGCTTTTATAGGTAACAATACAATAAAGGCCGCTCTTAAAATTAAAGGATGGCCTGCTTTCGGCTGACCAGGCGGGGTTACTCCGGGTTTTCCCCAAAGATGCCCTACCAATTGGACTGCCAATCTCCGGGATGGTATTGAGCCGCTGGAGGCACAGAGACAACAAAGTAAGAAAACAGAACAGAAACGATCAATTCCAAGGCCTCCTGGAAACTGCTGGAGGTGTTTTGTTTTGTTGCTCGATTACAAAGGAGGAGAAGTGGTGGGAGGCCTACGAGTTGCCATTAGCGCATTATTTTCCCCCTCTCCCTCCCCATTAAAGGGGTTCCTGCTTCCACCAGAGATGCTGGTAATTAAATCGCAATGTCTTTCTTTTAAACAACCAAACGATCGCAGATCTCCGTACCGCCGCCACTTCTGCAGGGTGGCATATAACTGCAGTGCCACGCTCTGATCATTCAATCACACGAGAGGTTGTTTCTTAGTACCGTTTCCCCGAAAGTAAGACATCCCCCGGAAATAAGACCCGCTTCCAGTTTTGCCGCTGGCTGTAATATAAGGCATCCCCCGAAAATAAGACCTCCCCAATAATAAAGCCTCCCCGGAACATAAGGCCTCCCCAGAATATAAGGCGTCTGACTCCTGATGTAAAGAGACCTCGCCCTGCCTGAACAGCTCCGGCTGCGCTGCGGCCCATCAGGGAGCTGGTTTGTGATGACAACGACTACCGGACCGTAGACAGGTCATACATTTCCTTTTTTGTTGTTCAACAATAAATGTGTACCGTCTTCTTATTCATGGAAAAGTAAGACCTCCCCTGAAAATAAGACCTAGCACATCTTTGGGAGCAAACATTAATAGAAGACACTCTGATTTTCAGGAAAACAGGGTAGCATGATGTTACCCAGGTCAGTGGCCGTGAAAAGTCACAGCCATGTTTGCTGTGTGGGGTCACCTGCTTAAATCTTGAACAAAGAGAGAAGCTTGCTTTGCAGCCTCAGGGCTGGCCTCCAGCCACCGGGGAGAGCAGCCCGTGAAATGCTTTGTTTTTCAACCTTAAGAAGAACAACAACAAGAGGGAGAGAGAAAGCAAGGGGCAAAGGGTGCAAGAAGTGAGATGGCAGTGTCGTGCTTCCACTGGGCCATGGGGGAAGGAGGGACACGCTGAACACACGGAAGCGGAGGTGCAGCCAGCGGGAAGGACCGATCAGAGGTGCTCTCCGCAGGCTCCCCAGCCCCTGGGAGAGGGAAGCACCCCACTCCACGCCATAATGCTCACTAGGGTGCATTTCAGAGCTCTGGGTGGAAATACAAACGCCCCGCCAATCCAACACAACATTCGAGTTAAAATGAAAAGGAAAAGAGGTTGCTTCACATTTCCTTCTGTTCACCCAGTGGTCGGCAAACTGCGGCTCTGTTGAGACTAATGAGGTTGCTGACCATGGGACAGGGCAGTGGTTGGCAGATTGCGGCTCGAGAGCCACATTCGGGTCCTTGGCCCGTTAAGTGTGGCTCTTCCACAAAACACCACAGCCTGGGCGAGTCTATGTTGAAGAAGTGGCATTAGAAGAAGTTTAAGTTTAAAACTTCTCAGTTTGGGCTCTCAAAAGAAATTCCAATCGTCCTGTTGATATTTGGCTCTGTTGACTAATGAGTTTGCCGACCACTGGGATAGGGGCTTAAACACAAGGAACAACAACAGCCTGTCATTATTGGAATCGAGAGTCTAGGTCAGTGGTCGGCAAACGCATTAGTCCACGGAATGGCAAACTGCGGCTCCCAAGCCACAGTTGGCCGACCACTGTGTTAACCGAATCCTTTTATAGTTTCCCGATCAGGCCTGTGTGCGGTCCTGGCACATGGTCAAGCTGTTTGGCCCCTGATTCACTCTGCCCCCCAACTCTGGAGCAGCCTCCGAGAACCAATACGTATTTATACCACGGAGGAAGAGCAAACATCCACTCAGGATCGGAAAGAGGGTGGCTGCATAGACCCTGGAAGAAGTGACTCTGCTCGAGGACCCACGCTCTAGAATACAGATTCCAGGGCCAGAATCCCCAATCTGCAATGACGTCAACCCTCTACACCTCGATTTTCTCCTACAAGAAAAACGCACAAACTAGCAGTGATAACCCACGACGGTTAACACAAGACTACCATGAGTATTTTTATATATTTTTAAATTGATTTCAGAGAGGGACGGAGAGGGAGAGAGAAACATCAATAAAGAGAATCACTGATTGGCTGCCTCTTTCTGGGGATGGAGTCCACAACTCCGGCCTATGGCCCTGATGGGGAATCCAATCCTGGTTCATAGGCTGATCCTCAACCACTGAGCCACACTGGCTGGGCAAAACTGGAAATTCTTATGGATAACAGGAAATTGTCTGGAATTCCTATTGGGATTTGCTAACGAGGCTGATCGTGGGGGAGAAGTTTTGTATTGAATTCAGAGAGAAGGAGAGAGAGATGTGAAACACCGATGATGAGAGAGTACCAGCGATTGCCTGGAATTCAACCCTGACCTCCTGGCTCAGACGTCGTCGCTCAACCCCTGAGCCATGCCGGCAAGGCACCGTATTTCACATGTAACACGAATACAGTCTGAGATACAACCTAACACATACATGGATCATATAGATCAGCGGCTCTCAACCTCTGGGTCCCGGCCCCTTTGGGGGTCGAACGACCCTTTCACAGGGGTCACCTAAAACTACTGGAAAACACCTATTTCCCATGGTCTTAGGCACCAACACACCGCTCCTCGGTGTAGCAAAGTGTAGCCATGTCGTTTACTGTTGTCCTATGAAGACTGTTACCCATGCTACACCAGGATCCAAGACAACATTTCATTTATTTGTCATGAGAAACAAATATTTCACAATATACAATGACGTGTTGTTTTTGTGATGAATCCCTATGCTTTCATGATGTTCCATTTGTAACAACGAACATACATCCCGCCTATCAGATATTTACATGACAGTTCATCACAGTAGCAAGATGACAGCGAAGAAGTAGCCACGGAAATAATGTTATGGGTGGGGGTCACCACCCCGTGAGGAGCTGCCTTAAAGGGCCGCGGCCTGAGGAAGGTTGAGAACTGCTGATCTAGATGATGTGCGATACACAATACGCCCTCGATGCATAGCAGCTATGACGTCCTCCGCAGCGGCCACGGGCTTAGCCCAGCGGTTCTCAACCTGGGGGTCGCGACCCCTCTGGGGGTCAAACAACATTTTTCACAGGGGTCGCCTAAGACCATTGGAAAACACAGATATTTACATTATGATTCATCACAGTTGCAAAATAACAGCTAGGAAGTAGCAACAAAAATAACTTTATGGTTGGGGGTCACCACCCCATTAGGAGCTGCGTTAAAGGGTCGCGGCGTGAGGAAGGTTGAGAACCGCTGGCTTAGAGCCCGTCTACGCTTTCACGCGAGACGGCGCACCCCCGAGGACTCGGCATCTCCACACCAGTGACAGGCGCTGCCGCGCGCGACCGCGAACTCGACTCGGTTCTCACACGAAGGAAGAGGAAATAAAGCCACGGACTTACGATTGTCCGAGCGGAGTCCCGGGTCAGAGGTGGCTCCTGTCCCAGGGCCAGCGCACCGGGCCGGCTGCCCTCCAGGCCGCTGTCCGAGTCGTCGTCCTCCCGGAGCCTCAGGGGGAGAGCCGGCGCGGACGTCCAGCTGCACCCCGCTCTCCACGCGCATGTGCAGGCCATGCTAGCCCAGCGCGGGCGCCGTGAGCCAGGCCGCCCGGGAGCGTGAGGAACGGCTGCGGCCGGCAGGGCCCCCTCGCAGGGCAGAGGCCTCCGGGCATCTTCTCTCCTCAGCCGCCGGGGCACGTCAATCCGAAGCTGCTCCTGAGAGAAAGGCCGGGAAAGGGAGCCTGGGGCCGCTTCCCAGCGGGGCGCCCGGCTTTGAACTCTGTCCGGTCCAAAGGCCTGAGTCTGTCCCCCTGGCACCGCCGCGGTTCCGGTTCTTCGCTTCTTCGAGGCCTGGACCTCGCCCCTCAGCCTCCACACCCGTCGCCTCCTTCAGAACGAGGCCATCGCTCTCACCTCTGCGACGTCTCCCTCCTCATTGGCCAGGATCCGGTCACGTGCCCAGCCCTCCTCCAATCACTCCGTGGCGAGGGGGCGTTCCTATTCTGATTGGCCAGGTCCCTTCTGGGGCTGTGGGCGGAGTCAGGGCCACCCGGGCCTGATGGCTGGCTGATGAGTGGCAGCTGCGGGAGGTGCAGGGGCTGCTGCTGGGAGTGGCGGGAAGGGTGCTGGCCGGGTAAAGGGGCAAGTCCAGTGGAGAGAGGAGGAGGAGGAGAAGGAAGAGGAGGTGGCAGGACTGGGGTGGCGGAGAGGAGGCCTGAGAAAGAAGAGAGGTCATTTCTCCCCAGGGGTCCACTGCCAGACGTTCTGTTTCAGTTGATGGGGTGGGCATTGAGGCTAGACATGGGTATTGGGGGGAAAAATAAAATAAAAATAAAAACGTCCACAAATGATGCAGTTGGACAGCTGCAATATTTAACAACCGCTGTCCTTGCCTGGCTGGTGTGGCTCAGTGGTTGAGCATTGACCTAGGAACCAGGAGGTCACAGTTGGATTCCCGGTCAGGGCACAGGCCTGGGTGGTGGGCTCCATCTCCAGGGTGGAGTATGCAGGAGGCAGCCAGTCCATGATTCTCCCTCATCGTGGGTGTTTCTTATCTCTCTCTCCCTCTCCCTTCTGCCTGAAATCAATAAAAATATATGCATATGTGTGTATATGTGTGTGTGTATGTGTGTGTGCATATGTGTGTGTGTATATATGTGTGTGTGTATGTGTGTGTGTGTGTGTGTGTGTATATATATATATATATATATATATATGTATGTGTATATATATATATAATGTGTGTGTATATATATATCAACAACTGTCCTGGGGCATCTGCCTTCATTCTTTAGCAAACTTGTTTGCACAAGGGGAGAAAAATTACACAACACCCCGGAACCCTCGTCCTGGCTCACCAAACGGAGGGCCAGATTCTAAGGTGAGAGGAATCAAGGTGCCAGGGAGGAGGCTGAGGCACTCTCTGTTGGCTGATGTGAGAATAACTATATTAAAGGGGGCTACGCTGTATCTACTCGCTGTTCTGCTTTCCCACTGCTCCCTCACATGCCTTTTTAACCAAGTACCAACAACAGCCATGATATCATCCTATCAGCTTCCGCTACAAATGGTTGAAAAGGTGGACCTTCTGGGAAAGGAATCTCCCTGCCCAGCAGGTTCATTTCTGTTCCTTTTCTCCAGAGAAAGGAGGGGAACTCATTTTATCGATTTCCGGGAAACCCCATTGGGTGTTTGTTGTACAAGTTCTACTTTTACTAATTACAAGAAGAGAGTTGCCTCTTAAGAAGCCACGTGTCTGATGAGGGGGTGAGAATAAATCACCAGAGAGTATATTAACTCTAAACCACTTCCAGGTGCGGGGTTAGTTACCAAGGAGAGATACGGCCAGTGCTGGGTTACAGATCAACCTTGATTCATTACACGGCTTTTGATACTGTTTGTTTGTTTAACCTGTTATTTCCGTGAACAATTTAGCAGGCTTAAGAAAGGCTTAAATTCGTAAAAGAGTGCGTCAATAATAGGTTTGTAAGCAGGAAGCCAACATATGTGTCTTGGGGTCATCACCCATGCAGGCATATTGTTCTCACCACAATAATGCACCCCTGCCGCGTCTACCCAAGTACTTTTATATTACACGTTAAAATCTAGAGCTTCCTGCCGAAACTGGTTTGGCTCAGTGGACAGAGCATTGGTCTTCAGACTGAAAGGTCCCAGATTTGATTCCGATCAAAGGCATGTACCTTGGTTGTGGGCACATCCCCAGGAGGGGGCATGCAAGAGGCAGCTGATTAATGTCTCTCTCATCGATGTTTCTAACTCTCTATCCCTCTCCCTTCCTCTCTGTAAAAAATCAATAAAATATATATTTTTTAAAAATCTAGAGATTCCTGCAAGTACCACTCCCCTCCCCCTCTCCCCCTCCTCCCTACTTCCCCGCTCTCACACGCTCACATTTATTCTGTATCTTGAACGCTTTATCTCATCTTTTGCTTGTTTGCATCCTCTCTTGTATTTGTAAACCACGTTCACGTTACAGAACCCTGTTCTATTTGTTACCCTATTCTGAGTCCCACGGTCACCCTAGAATAACCAAAGATTCTGGGGACACAAATGCGGCTAACGATGGCCTTCTTTAAAGTTGATGTCTTAATTAATCAAGGAGTGTACAATTCCAGAGCAGATTGTTGAAATGCGTTTAACATACGGCCAAGTGTTAATAGTCTTTCCCTGATGGGTTTAATAGCATTTTTGACAGAACCCCAAAAGCACAGATTTTTATGATTGCCACAGACAGCCTCAGCCAGTCTTTGACACGACCCCTCCCCCACCCCCACCATCCCATTAAATAGGGATCAAGTTCAAACCCATGTGGGGCTGGGAGAGAAGAACAGGTGCGTGAGGAGGACAGAGTGGGGACGGTGGCAAGCCGGAGAGCAGAGTCCGCTCGTTGCCAGGCAAACGAGGGCAGGGTGTGGCCAGGTCCTCCCTGTCTCCAGAGGAACTGTGAGCTGGGATCCCTGTGTCAACTCCCTCCTTCGGAATGAAAGCACCGCATCCTTTTTATTCTTTGCTTTTCCACGTGCCAAGCCAAACAGGCCCCTGCGTTCTGGCTGGCTTCCCCCCTTGGAGCTGTGGTCTGTGGCTCCTGCTTTTCCCGCACGTTTTCCCTTTTCATTAGCTCACGATTGGCAGTGCCAACATCACTTACCCAAAACAACCAAATCGCCATGTTCCTCCCTGGAGTTCCGAATGGCCACGGCAACTTCTCTTTTCTTGTCCCTGGAAATCCTCGGCGCCAAACAGCTCGGATACCGTGTCCATCTCGGCCTGCTGTGCTTTACATACCATTCCAACACTGGGCATGTCCCGCCCCAGGGGGATGTCTGTGTAGATGATTCTCCCCGACCAGACGATGAGCATCTTAGAGCCAACACTGTCTTTCTCAGCTTTCTGTCCCCAGTCCCTAGCTCACAATGGACACGCGATTAATATTTAATGAATGTAGAAATATTTATATTACCCCTTCTCACAGGAACGAATGTCATACATCAGAGAAGTGGATACACACTATTATTGTATTGGGAGCATACACAGCACCCCTACTAGGGTTGTCTGTCTCCTGCCTGTGGGCCTTCCTGTAAGATTGCAGTGATGCTGAAACCGGTTGGGCTCAGTGGATAGAGCATTGGCCTGCGGACTGAAAGGCCCCAGGTTCGATTCCGGTCAAGGGCATGTACCTTGGTTGCAGGCACATCCTCAGTAGGGGACGTGCAAGAGGCAGCTGATCGATGTTTCTAACTCTCTATCCCTCTCCCTTCCTCTCTGTAAAAATTCAGACTGCTCAGGAATCAGGATCACAGCACCAGGTAGGCCAGCAAGCCCAGCAGAGGTGCTAGCTAAGGCAGGGAGCATCTAGAATGTCAGGAGAAGAGGGAGATGGGGTGTATCAGGGACAGCTCTGAGAACAGCTACAAAGGGCAGGGGCAGAAGACTAGCTCACTCACCTCCTTTCAATATCCCTGCGTAGGAATCCTGGGGACGTTGCTCCCAGAAGTCATCCAAAGAAAGGACTATCCGTGCTCCATGGGGTGGACTGTAGTCCGTGCGGTCATCGGCCTCACCTCAGGACAGTAGACATCTGGTGGGCTTTCTGGCCTGGCAACCTGTGTCTGCCTAACACTCCCAGTTCTCTGAGCTGTTCATTCTCCTCTTCCATTTTCTGGCATAGCAACCCTTCCCCTGGCATTGCTGGCTCTGCTGGCCTTCCCACGCCGCTCGGGGTAGGCTGTTACCATTTTCATGCCCGTGGATGCCACTCTCACAGAGCGTTTGCGCCACCGTGCAGGGTCCTTGCCAGAATGTTAAACCCTGCATCTTGACAGAGCTCCCAAATCAATAGACCAGGTTTCGTCAAATCTTATGTTCCCCCAGCTCAGTGGTCGGCAAACCGAGGTCCAAAATACCTGGTGTTGGCAGATTCAGGAAGTCCTGCATGTCCTTCCTTATAGGATGCCTTTACCCTGTATGTCACATCATGGCAGGGGCTGGAAAGCTCTTTTATAAGGACTCTGCTCCCCATCATGATGGCCCCACCCTCATGACGCAATCATCACGAAAAGGCCCCCTTAGGGGTGAGGTTTCAACATAGAAATGATGGGGAGGACACGTTCAGACCATAACACAGGTCCAGGTGGAGAGCTCTGTCCCTCACGACGCAGACCTCGGCCTGGTCTTCGGCTTTCTCCGTGCATTTGGGTTGTAGGCGATGGAGGGGGCCTCTTTATCGGCGACCCAGGAGGCCCCCCCCCCAGATGTCCTCCTTACTCTTCCATTGCCAGTTTGTCGCCTTCAGCCTTTTGCTATCTATTTCCAAAGCATTAGTGGAGCTGAGCAACAGCACGTCCACCATCCTATTTGTTATGATTCCCACCTGCTTCTCCAGTGCCTGCTATTCCACCAGCGTGGGCACTCCCTTCGCCTGGACACTCTCTCTGTTTACCCCCAGTCAAAACTCTAATAAGCACTCAGCTATTGCAGGCCAAGGGCTGTCTGCAGGCCACGTGCTACCCATGACACGTCCTCATTGGCCGTTCAGGCAACAGGTGATCCAGCTCCACAATCCCCTCTTAGCATCTGCGTTCTTCAGCCTCTTCCAGTACCAGCACGGGCAGGTTTGGGTCCTCAGGAAGCAGGACCGGAGGTGGAGGAGGTCTGCAGGAGGTCTACTGGGCACCTTTTGGGATCACCTTCCCCGGAAGTGATGTGAAGGAAGTAGATGCACAGCGGGAGAAGCTGGGCTGTGAGGCAGTCTCCAAAAAGGCCTCAACCGAGTCTGGACCGAGCTCTGAAGCGCGGATGCTCACGATGGAGCGAGGAGGCCAGGGCAGGCTGGGAGTGGAAAGGTGATGTGGACTCTCAGGCTCACCTCCCTGCACTCCCTTCTCTCCAGGATCCCGACCTCGCAGATCTTCCTACCGTGGCGTGCCTACCAGGCTTTAAACAAAATATCTTTTTAAACGGTGTTCAGTGGGTCTAGTTCTGAGCAAGAGGATGTGTCCGCTGGCTCATGATAGATGCAGAGGGAAATACTCCCCACGTTGTTAAACTCCGTGTCTGGCTGATACATGCAACCTGCATCCAGTACTTAATCTACCTCACACCCAAGTATCCTAAGGAATCTTCTGTGGGAAAACACCCGTGTGTTCTGGTATTGCACTCCCTTTCTCCTCTGCTAGGCAGCAATCTGCTGAGAGACAAAGACAATGCAACTCTGAATAGAGAGGAATATTTGGATTCAGATACTGAATGTTTATTTATGCAATTTGAAAAACCACGAAAAATATCATTAGTTTAAGCACGTTAGAGGTCCTCGATTAATATCGTCTATTACTATCTCTATTGCCATGAGTGCATTATTATATTTCTATGAGACAACCCTTGACAAAGATATTGTCACAGCAATATACACTGAGTGGCCAGATTATTATGATCTCTGAATGCATAATAAGCTGGCCACTCAGTATATCTGTGTGTGTGTGTGTGTGTGTGTGTGTGTGTAGTCCACTTTCTAGAGAAAGGTAAAGTTTGAAGGATATATATATATATATATTAGAAGCCCTGGTGCATGAATTTGTTGAATTTGTGCTTGGGTGGGGTCCGGCCAGCCTGGCCAAGGGGAGGGGACATGGGCAGTTGGCTGACCTGCCTGCTGGTAGAACTCCTGATTGAGGGGACAATTTGCATATTAGCCTTTTATTATATAGGATAGACACTGAGTGGCCAGATTATTATGCATTCAGAGCTCATCATCATCTGGCCACTCCATGTAATTGGCTGAGAATGGCTTTAGCCATTTACCAGATTCAGCGCACTTACTTTCATGGACAAAGGCAATCGTCATGTAAAACTAAACGCCCGATTCCCACTTAACCTAAAAATGTAGACTATAGTCGTCGTCATTTATCTCAATCTCCTTATTAAGACCAGGAATGATCTATGAGTAGACCAGACACACATAAAATACAATATGACAGCCATAAAATACATGTGCCAAGAAAAGAAGGCTTATACAGAATAGCAAAAGCCAAAAGAAAGATTATCTCATAAATCCCAAACTCAAGCAAATTGTCCACTTTCTCTGCTTAAATATTTTAGGGAAAGGTAAAGTATGTGCATTCTCCCCATCAGTCAGCTTCACTGGCTCATTTCCTGCCTTTCCGTTGTATTTCAGGGACCTACAGTGTCACCCATGTTCAAGGAGAGTGTATTAGCTCACATGGCCGACAAGAATGAGATAGGAGTGAGCCGGGGCCAGTGTGACGAACGTAATTGTGTGTCACACACGGAGTATCATCCAGTACAGCGAAAGGTTTCGGGTCTGATTTCCAATCAGGGCACATATCTAGGTTGTGGGTTTGATCCTCTGATGGGGGTGCATGCAGGAGGCAGCCAATCAATGTTTCTCTGTCACATCGATCTTTCTCTACCTTTCTCTCTCTAGAGTCAATGAAAAACATTAGAAGAGAAAAAAAGAAAGGAAGGAGGGAAGGAAGGAAGGAAGGAAGGAAGGAAGGAAGGAAGGAAGGAAGGAAGAAAGGAATAGAGGGAGGTGGTAGGAAGGAAGGGAAAGAAAGAAGAGAGGAAGGGAGGGAGGAAGAAAAGGAAGGAAGGAAGGAAGGAAGGAAGGAAGGAAGGAAGGAAGGAAGGAAGAAGGGGGAAGAAAGGAAGGAAGGAAGGAAGGAAGGAAGGAAGGAAGGAAGGAAGGAAGGAAGGAAGGAAAGAAGTGAAGTCGACTGGACCAAACTTTTCAGGGACAATCCCGCTTGGAGGAATTCGGATAGATTCTGGGCGAGGACAGAAAGGATGGAAGTAGCCAAATGTCACCTGCTAGCCAGCCTGGGCACGCTCTGCTGGGAACTGCCCTCTGTTAACCCGCTCTCTCTCTTTAGGATGCCACGACCCCAGGTTGAAGACAAAGGTCCCCATTCAGAGCAGGCTCTCACTGCTCTCTTTCCTCAAAACAGTGCTTACCAAAACATGCCTTTCGGGACGGGGGACAATTCATCACCCCCGGGGTGCACGCCACGCAATTACATTTGTCACAGCTCTAATTGGATATTATGTGTCAGCGATGACTCATCCGCTCCAGAATTTATGAAAGATGAATTCCTTACTCCCACCCTTCGGTCGGCTCCAAAAATAAAACTAAAAAAAAAATTTTTTTTAATTGTTTATTTCTCAGAAAGAAGAGAAGCCACCATTTGGGAGAAACACGAATCCCTGCTTTCGAAAAATAACAATATATTTCATTTATTGACAGCAAGATGATTGCATACAGTGTTTCTCATTACCCCTCCAGCACAAATGAGTAAATCACTGTCAGACAAATCAAGGTTAACAGTGTGTGCATTTTAACAAGGTGCAGGGGGGGGGGGAGAAACATTCAAAGAGAACACACACACACACACACACACACACACACACACACACGTCCCATCGCTAGGAGAGAATTGTTAATTCAGAGAATTTTCCAGATTCTGTGATAAGCTCAGCCACCCAGTCGTCATCGCTGAAATTAAATTAGGTTTCAGAAAATGAATATTTCATTTTTAAGATCCTGTTGCTTAGAGACCTGGGAAGAGGAGGCTGGTGGAGCTCAGGATGGGGGAGATGTTATAAGGACCAGCATTCACTGCTCCTGGAAACGGCCAGGGAGGGCCCGGGAAAACCACACCGGGGAGGCGAGACAGGGATGACGATGGCGGGGCAAATGGGCTCATCCCCAGGCTGCCACGCCCTGCATTTCTTCCGCGCGGAGCTAGTCTCTCTCCGCCTCGCTCTGGCTGCTCACACCTACATTGGGCCACTTATCCTGGTGCCATACACCCAACCTGCCTCGAGCTGGCAGACACCGTCCTTAAAAAACGCAGAACAGATGTGGCCTCGGTGGCCGCACCAAGGCTGATTCTCTTCCCCAGGAGGCACAACAGGTGGTGGGGGCCTGACAACCCATATCCACCTGTGGGCGGATCTGCACTCACCTCGCTGCGTTGTTTTTTTAAAAATATATTTTATTGATTTTTCACAGAGAGGAAGGGAGAGGGATAGAGAGTTAGAAACATCGATGAGAGAGAGACATCGATCAGCCACCTCCTGCACTCCCCCCCACTGGGGATGTGCCCGTAATCAATGTATGTGTCCTTGACCGGAATGGAACCTGGGACCCCTCAGTCCACAGGCCGACGCTCTATCCACTGAGCCAAACCGGTTTCGGCTCACTGTGTTTTAATAGGAAGGAAAGAAGGAAGGAAGGAAGGAAGGAAGGAAGGGAGGGAGGGAGGGAGGGAGGGAGGGGGAGAGAGAGGGAGGGAGGGAAAGAGAGAAACAGAAAGAACGAAAGAAGAAAAGGAAAGAAGGAAGGAAGGAAGGAAGGAAGGAAGGAAGGAAGGGAGGGAGGGAGGGAGGGAGGGAGGGAGGGAGGGAGGGAGGGAGGGAAGGAGGGAAAGAAAGAAAAAGAAAGAAGAAAGAAAGAAAAGGAAGGAAGGAAGGAAGGAAGGAAGGAAGGAAGGAAGGAAGGAAGGAAGGAAGGAAAGAAGGAAGGAAGGAAGGAAGAGAGCATTTTGCAGACAGCTTTCCCTTTGGGGCAACGCAGAAGGCTCATTGTTTCCCCAAATCTCCAGCATCACCCCCCTACCACCACCACCACCACCACCACCCTGGCCTGCCCCTGGGCACGTAGCTGCCATCTACCAATCACTTCCTCGTAGGCAGGGAAGCAAGTGTTCTGGGTTCTTCCATTAGCAGGACTGATTCAAGCTGATTGATTCATTAATGCTCTCTGCAACTTAACCGCTATGTGAATAAGGTTGTTTGTTTTGTCTTTATCGACTCAAGGAAGATAGAAACATCAATCGTTGCCTCCTGCAGGCAGCCCAGCTGGGGATTGAACCTGCACCCTGGGTGTGTGCCCTGCCCGGGATTCTAACCTCGACCTCCTGGTTCATAGTTAGATGCTCAACCCCTCAGCCACGCCGGTCAGGCTCCTTTCTCCGTTCTTTACGCTCGGGACAAAGTGGGATAACAGCCTAGCTCCTCAAGACCTTGCTGGAGCCACCTCTTTCTGTTGGGGTGGCTGCCAGCCCCTGCCGAGGTCCTGCCCAGAATTCTGGCATGCGTTCCCCATGGGACATGTGTGCCAGGTGAGGCGGCCCTGTCTCTCTCCATGGCCTCAGCCACACACACCGGGGGAGCCAGGAGGGACAGCACTCCCGCTCTGGGGACGCGGACGGTCTCCGCCTGGGGAAGCTCCTCTCAGAGATCAAGGATGAGGCCAATGTCCAGAGAGGAAGGAGACAAACGCCCAGCATTCTCTCCTGGTACCACAGCCAGGAGCCGAACCCTGGCCGGCCCCCCTGCTGAGAAACACACATTTAGGATGGCCCCGGCCAGCCCGCACTGGGCTCTTCCATTAGCAGACCTACGAATAATTCATGCGGATTCATGATTAAGGAAGGCTCTCCGCAGAGGAACCGCATCGTGGCATCCCTGTCCCTCTGTGATGAAAATGGGCCTTTGGGTACCCCCCTGTCCCCCAAATACCAAGAGTCAAAGGTGAAAGAGAAAGAAAAGCCACTGGCCTGTCATATCTGGTGACGGACCCTCTCCTCTGGATAACCAAGCTTTACTTTTCAGTCTGGTTTCCTCCTTCGAGGTTAGGATGAGGCGCTGACATCAGCGATGCTGCCCTCATTGCGTGACCGTGTGCCACACACCATGTGGCTCCCCCAAAGTGGCAGCAAGAGGGTCAGAGGCCGACGGTCTCCTTTCCACGCATCTTACCAGACAGAGGCCGCTCCACAGAGGAAACACGCAAAGCAGACCGCACGCCGGGAGGAGAGCCGCTCTGTCTGTGCCTCTGAGCATCAGCACATGAATCCTGACCTCCTGGTTCATAGGTTGATGCTCAACCACTAAGCTACACCGCCTGGGCAATTATACATATTCTTAATCATACACAAACACACATGTAGCTCATGGTTCATAGCGGAACTATGTTTCTTTGGATTGTGATTCTGTCAGGGTCTGCCAATGTATAGGGCGGGGTCAATCCAGAAGTCACTGTCTCCTCCAATGAAGCAGTGAGGAGCGATTGTGTGAAGAATCGGGACAGGAAGTTGAGAGTGCCCCACCTTCTCTCCCCAGAGGGCAACCATCCCTGGGAGAGGGAGGCGGGACTCAGAGCAGGAAGCAACAGGAAACCTTGAAAGACGGCAGCCCATTTGCATGTACTTCTGCATGAGTGAAACAGACGGATATTCTTTTTTTTTTAATTGATTTTTCACAGAGAGGAAGTGAGAGGGATAGAAAGTCAGAAACATCGATGAAAGAGACATCGACCAGCCATCTCCTGCACACCCCACACTAGAGATGTGCCCGCAAGCAAGATACATGCCCCTGACTGGAATTGAACCTGGGACCTTTCAGTTCGCAGGCCGACGCTCTATCCACTGAGCCAAACTGGTCTCGGCTTTATATGTCAGTCCCAAGTGTACGAATCTGATGTGGTTTTTCCTTTGCCAAATTCACAGGCCACCGGAATTATTCACTCAATATTGTTATGTAGATAGAATCTTGTATTTCTTTCCTGCAGTAACTCCATGGTCAAAGGAAACTAGATCCCTACCATCAATGGAAACATCACTTTCTGTAACGGAGTCCCTATGAAAGGAAATACACAATGTCATAACATTTCACCTGCTGAACGCTGAGACCTGCCATGTATCTGGGTAACCACACATGACATTTCTTTCTCCCAAAGGCATGGCACCGTGAGTAGTATGTGCCCTAGAAATAGGGAGCTACTAGTTAGGGAAAAACAGTGAAGGGAAATCTGCCCGACCAGCATGGCTCAGTAGTTGAGTGTCCCCCTATGAACCAGGAGGTCACGGTTCGATTCCAGGTCAGGGCACATGCCCAGGTGGTGGGCTGGATCCCCACTAAGGGGCATGCAAGAGGCAGTAGATCAATGATTCTCTCTCATCATTGATGTTTCTATGCCTCTCCCTCTCCCTGTCTCTCTGAAACCAATATAAGTATTTAAAACAGGGAAAGGGAGTCAGAAGAGAGGGATATGTGTGTGATGGGTGATAGGCTAAGGCTTCATGGAGGATTCAGCAGTTAGTGGAGTCTGAACTGACAGTCAGGATTGTCCAACTCTTGGGCCCAGGGGCAGAACGGATGTGGGCGCTTACAGGAAGAGCTGAGACATGGGAACTATAGAAGTGGCGCTAAGCATGCTCTCCTCCTCCTTCACCATCATCTCTGACCTAGGACTTCAATAATAGAAAACAATCTACATTGACTAGTCATTCACTGTGTACCAAGCACTGAGCAACGCATTCCACCTACGTTTCCTGTTTTGATCCTTAAGAAGAAGAAAACGAAGAAGAAGGAGGAGGAGGAGGAAGAGGAGGAGAAGAAGAAGGTGGAGAAGAAGGAAGAGGAGGAGGAGGAGGAGGGGGGAAGGAAATGGCTATTATCCCCATTTTATAGATGAGGAACCTGAGGCCCAGAATAAATTCAAGGTTACAAAGCCGTGGGCCATCGTGGGAAAAGCTCTGAAAAGGCCTCTGTAGGGGATGGCAGGCATGCAGGGGCCAGGGGAGCATCCCCCCTGCCGGGGCCCTGCACCTCGGAGGCCATCAGCACCCTGGCAGGTGTGCTACTGCCCCAGCATCCCCTGCTCCTCCGGGGACCAGTGTGTCCTTCAGTAATGAGAACAAGAGCATCAGCCCCGCCACCAGGCCCTGGGCCTGGGACATACCGGCGGTGCCTATCAGCAGCATCGGCGACCAGCGTGTGACCTCGCCGAGTTAATCAGTAAAGAAACGAATCAGTTGGAAACATGCAAATGTGTGTTCTACACAGAGTTGGAAACTCATTACACCCCGCCACTCCTTCAGCTCAGCGACTGGAAATCTGGGGCAGATAAGGAACAATGGAAGGTGCGAGTAGGCTGGCCTGAGGCCAGTGGCACCTGAGTGGGACACTCTAGGTCACTTGGATGCATGTCTGTAGATTTGAAGATGGCCGACTCAGTTTCCCCCGAAATGTTTGAGTTTGAACAGTGTACCTGCTCCCTCAGTCCGATGGGCAAACCTGGGTCACAAGTCCCAGACGTGAACACCCATGAACACACCCCATGCCTTGCTACCTGGAACCTCTGCGTCACCAAGTCTGAGAAACCAGAATGGTGTTTTTTTAAAAAATGCCAATTATGGCTTCAACCCATGAAGTGTACAGTACCCAGTGGGACAGATCAGTAACAAGTGCCATTGCACACCGGAGTGTCATGCCATGTACCAGAAGGTCGCTGGTTCCATTCCCCATCAAGGCTCAATATCCAGTTAGGAGAGCAGCGTGCAGGAGGCAGCCAGTGGGTGTTTCTCTCTCCCATCGATAGTTCTCTCCCTTTATCCCTCTCCCCTCTTCTCTCTCTAAAGTCAATAAAAAAACAAACAAACATTTAAAAAATAATAATAATGTTGCTTCATTTTCTTCCCTCACCCTCCTCCAACTGACCAAGCAACGTCAAGACTACGGAGACCATCTCTCTGCACTTTTGCCAACGTCTCTCTCCCGTGTGCCTTGGCAAGTTCTGTGTGATCAATTTCCACGCACATCACCTTGGACAACACCTGCCCAGAAAAATGCCAACAGAGGAGAGGGCACTCACAATGCACAGCACGTCCCGTAAGAGGGTCTCAAATTGGGCGCCGCCGTCTCATGATTCATCGCCAATAGGACCGAATGGTCAGGACTTTAAAAGTCAGACGCCTCAGGATTCCAAATGCAGCTCATCTTAACCTACCCGTTGCTGTAGGCGCCTACTACGGCCCTGGCAGGGGGCCAAACTGTCGGGGTTCGTTGGTTGATTGGACACAGTGCTTCCAGGGGCTCCTGCAGGCGAGGCGGATGAATTATTCCTAGACAGAGAGACGAGTGCCAGGACTGAAGCATCCTCGAGGCGCAGGAGCGGTGCCATTGCTTTTCTTCCTCCCTCGCAAGTTTGAAAGTGAGCAAGGATGAGGCCAGCCTCGATCGGGAGGAAGGATGACGGGGAGGCTGTCTCGGGTCGTTAGACAGCTGCCACGGGAAGGGAGAGCGGTCGTTCTCGGGGCCGCTCACAGAAAGCACATCTGCTTAAATATTGATGGGACACGTTGTAATGGGACATAATTAGCAGCAGGAGAGGACTTTCTGTGCTTCCCCGAGCATCACCGAGCTCTGCTGTCTCTGGGCTCCGCGTGGCCAGGTCCACGGGCCTCTGTCACTCAGTAGGTGTCCTTGTCTTCGCACAGCCTGCTTCTCTGGCCATCGCCTCTGCTTCTCCTTTCGCCCGCCAAGAGACAGGGCCTCTACGCCATGTGGTGCTGCAATGACCCACCCCAGCCCAGCCCGGCTCACTGGGCCTGGGAGACACCCAGAACCCAGACCCGGGGCCAGGCAACCCCTGGCCACCTAGCAACCACTGTGATCTTTCCTCTGAGATTTTTTTTTTTAATATATTTTATTGATTTTTTACAGAGAGGAAGGGAGAGGGATAGAGAGCCAGAAACATCGATGAGAGAGAGACATCAATCAGCTGCCTCCTGCACACCCCTCAATGGGGATGTGCCTGCAACCAAGATACATGCCCTTGACCAGAATTGAACCCGGGACCTTTCAGTCCACAGGCCGACACTCTATCCACTGAACCAAACCGGTTTCGGCTCCTCTGAGAATTTTAATTAAGATTAAAATCTTAAACCCATATGGTTGTTTGGGCTGGTGTAGGTATATATGCATATGTACTAGTATGTATAGACATGTGCATGTCTGTGTGTGTGTATGTGTGTGTGTGTGTGTGTGTGTGTGTGTGTGTGTGTAGGCACATAAATACACATATAGGGTGGGGCAAAAGTAGGTTTACAATTGTTCACATGGAAAATAATACAATAATTACTAAATTGCAGTCCAGCTGGCGTGGCTCAGTGGTTGAGTATCAACCTAGGAACCAGGAGGTCATGGTTTGATTCCTGGTCAGGGCACAGGCCCAGGTTGTGGGGTTGATCCCCAGTAGGGGGTGAGCAGAAGGCCACCACTCAATGATTTTTCTCTCATCATTGATGTTTCTCTCTCTCTCTCTCCCTCTCCCTCTCTGAAACCAATAAGAATATGTTTTAAAAATAAATATAATTAAAATACAAGAATAAAACTCCGTGTTTTGCCTACTCACAACTGTAAACCTGCCTTTGCCCCACCCTGTGTGCACACACACAATGGCACTGTTTATAGAAGAAACACGGGTGATCTGAAGAGAACATGGCCAAACGTCCACATGGGTTAGATCGGTCTGGACAACGGGTCAGGACTGGCCTGCTCCAACTTCCTGGATGTGTGGAGGGCTCCACATGAAATAGTTTGAACAACGTCTACGTGGACAGTCATGAACTTGCTTGTCCACGGGCGTAGTAGTCTCCAGGCGCCTGAGAAGGTCAGTAGCTGCTCTCTCGTGAGCTCAGCAGATCATTGGTGTTGCCACTGGTTTTTATGCCCCTTGTGGTTATGCTGCCTGAGGGTTGTTTTAAAAAATAAATAAAATAAAGACAATTTTTCAATCAGCTCTGGGTCTGTGAAAAAAATATGTCCCCCTCTATGTGAACTCAGCTTTTACCTGAGTTGTCTTTTCGTGTTGTGGGGGACAAAGGGGGAGAGAGAGACTGAGTTTGGCAGGAGAATCGTCGCAAGGGAACAACATACACACTCTCTCCCGGGTGGAGGGGCCTCTGACCGTCCCTTCCCTTGGACTCATAAATGGATTTCTGCTTCATCTCGCAGTCAATCTGAGACCCCGAGAATTCACAGGGCCTCCCTAATGCCGTAATGCAGTGTGACTGATGGGATGTGGCAGGCACAGCCCCACATCCAGTTTTCTGAAAACCGCGCTGAAATGAGCCACCCTGGCCGGAGAGGGAAAACCAGGGGCAGGCGTGGCCCACCGCCCCTGGCATTGCCCTCGGTCCAGTGGCGGGCCCGGGCGCTTTTCAAGGAGGATGACAGAGCGCTGGCTGTGTATTCTCTGACGGCCGGGGACGGCTGCTGTTTATTCCCAGAAACGCAAATTAATGGTTTTGTTAAATCGACTTTAGCCACCGCACACTTAGCTCATCCCCCCGGGATCTGCTCAAGGTCTGAGCCAGTGGCACGGACTTCGGAATGAGTGCTCTTAAGCGAGCGGCAAGGAAATCGGCTTCCTGAATCTCGAGAGTCCATTGAGGCGCAGCCTGCAAGGACACAGGGGGGTCAGGAGAAATAGGAATAAAATAAGAACCAGCATCACCGGCCCTTCTCTGGCAGAACCATCATGTCAGTAAAACGGACCAGTGGGTCCGAGACCATGGGAAAGGCTAGAGTTAAGGAGATTTGGGTTCCAGTTTATTCTTTTCCTCAGTCTCTCTCTGCCTCCATTGCCCCGTCTGGAACACTGGATTCCAGCTTGCTGCTTAGTTATTCCACATGTGAAGGTGAAATGAAATCACAGATGGCAAAGCACCCTATGTACATAAGGGGTTCGATTACCTTCCAGGTAGTCCGTTGAAATGTTCATTTCCCAAGTCCACATCTGACTTTGCAGGGCCTGTAAATTGAGTGTATCCATCCTAAGTCGAACACCTTCTAATGCCGCTATGAGAAGCCTATGAGAAAATGGATCGAGATCACATGACAAAGCTAAGGTGTTGGGATAAATATCAAGGGTGGTTCTTTTGGATGAGCATTCTGGCTACCTTTCCGCAAGAAACCTTTGGGATATGTGGATGAAAGGAGCAAGGAAATGCACCAGGAAGTGACCAGAGATGTCACCATTGGGTCAAATTTGGCTTATTATTTAGATACTAGAGGCTCAGTGCACAAAATTCATGCTACAGTCCCTGCTCCTTGCTGAACAAGGCTGCAGATGGGATTGCAAGTACAAAGCCCACTGGAAATGCAAATTGTGTTGGGTACACTGTTGTACACTTAATTCAAGGAGTTGGTTCTTTTCTTTACTCTGTGCTGGCCATCAAGGTAATAACATTATCACATGCAAAAGCAAAATGTAATTCTCTCTCTCTCTCTCTCTCTTTCTCTCTCACACACACACACACACACACACACACACACACACACACAAATACGTGTTGACAACATGTTGTGTGCTCAACACAGTGTCTTCAACCAAGTGTCCTCAGTCCCTGGGGAGGTCATGGTTTCACATCAAGTTTGATCAACTATGTATGTTTATGTACACATACGTCATAGCAAATATGTGTGAGTGCAAGCATATATGTTTGCATGTGCACAGAGAGTACATATATTTCATCACATTCTCAAAGGGATCTGTGTTCCTTCTGAGAGACCTTGACTCTCATCTGTACTACCCATATGTCACTTACATAATCTGTACCTCATTGCCGCTGCTCCCATTTTCAAGTGGAAGGAAGACCTGCAATGTATGGCAACTGAACAGCCTTCTGTCAGACGAGGTATCCCTTCAAGGCATTCATTCCTACGAAGGTTGCCAAGTCCTTACATTTCTATTCTGTTTACACTCAACCTCTATTAGGCCTTAGGATATTGAGATTGCAGTGAAGGTCAGGAAGGTGACTCTGAAGGTAAGGGTTCAAAGACGGCCACCAGAAGGTTTACCACTTGGATACATCCAGAGCCATTCTTTGACGGGAAAACAATCATCACATGTTCAGGAAGAAAACTAGCAAATTACGAAATTTGAAATCCATTGAAGTCTGGTGGACAATCCCTTTCTCTTCCCTGACTCAGTACCTCCTTGGTTGGGAGTTTCTTTTTTTTAAGATATTTTGTTGATTTTAAGAGGAAGGGAGAGGGAGAGGGCGATAGAAGCATCAATGATGAGAAAGAATCATAGATTGGCTGCCTCCTACATGCCCCACACTAGAGACTGATCCTACAACCTGGGCATGTGCCCTGACAGGGAATCAAACCGTGACCTCCTTGGTTCACAGGTCAATGCTCACCCACTGAGCCATGCTGACCGGACAGCTGGGAGTTTATTAATAAAACTCAGAACATAACAAATCTTCCCAGGTGATGACAATGGGCACCTCCACCCTGCACCTGTCAGGCAGCCACCTCTCACTCTGGCCCAGGGCTCTCCCTCTGTCCCAAACCAGCCCCAGGGAACCTGAGGACATGCTATGTCAGGTGTGTGGATTCTCTCAGCTTCCTTTTAATGATGTTCATATTCCCCCACCATCGTGTACCTGCTGTACAAACCTCCTTTAGTTTCTCAAATTCTAGGAGGGCTGGGCTTGCTGGCTACAAGTGGGGAGGGGAGGAGGGGTTCCCTTCTCTTAGCCACTTGGTAAATCTTTTTTTTTTCAAGCAAGGCTGATTGCCGTGGAACCAGCTGGACCCAAACCAATCGGCCCAGAGCCTGAAATGTAATGATATTACAGATCTGGCCAACAGCAAAGTACTTCTTGTTCTTGATCACGACGATAAAAATGGACCTTGCCAAGGTCCTTAAGGTGGAAAAAGCTGGATACAATCGCACTGTCTTGCTCTTTTTTTTCTTTTTTTGTTGGGGGATGGGGAAGAAATGGCAGGGAGATTATACACAAAACCTCCAACTCTTTCTAAGCGATATGTATGTGCTCTCAAAATGTTGCCCCTTGGTGCAATGGAAAATGTTCCTGATTTTGCAGCAATGTGGGTGCATTCAGTATCCTTTACAATAGGCAGGCTTCATCTTTTACAAAAAATAATTAAGATTTAGAGAAATCTTCTGCAGAATTCTTTTGCCACCAACTTGTGAGTAGGATCAAAGACATAGGTAGGCGGCGGTGAATAATTTGTGCGCACGAAAACGTAATCAAGTCAACTTCCCAACAGTATCTCTCAATAGATGACTGATCCAACTCCCAAGAAAAGAAAGCAGGTCTCCTGGAAGCAAAACTTGTGCCTACCCATGGCAATCAATAAAGGTGGGGGGGGGCAGGGGGAAGGACGTAAAACACGTGTGCTTAATCATTTCTTTCTTGGGTTCCATCGCATGTTGGTGTTTGGCCTGTAAATAGGGTGGTTTGTTGTGGAAATACGACACCCGTGTTATGGACCCGTGACCAAAATAGCAAACAAACGGTCATCTTTACACGTTTGAATGTTTAATCACAGTCTCCGGCTTCACATGCAAATATCCATGCATGTGTGAGTGTGCATACATACATAAATGCATACATAGGCACTTGTGTATTCACAGGCACAGAGAGATATTTCCATCTTGAACCTCCTGGAAAACCGAAAGAGCTGGGCGCACATGGGAGGTTTAAGTATCAGATTTTCACAGCCAGAAAGCAAACAGCAAGAGGGGTGAGAAGCAGTTGCTTCTGGCCCACATTCACCCCGAAGTCGCTCTATCTGGAGCCGACCCAACCGGCCCCGCACCTTCTCCTCTCGCTCATTGTGCTTGACTGGGTGTGTCACCTGTCCCTTGTTTGTCTATAGATTAGCACCGAAATGTCACTGCGAGCCCAGTGAATGGGGGACAGCCTCAGCACCTGCCACTTTGAAAACTCTTCAGAGGATCCCCTTGTTTATTTTGTAGGCACCCAGGGGGGCACTTCAAGAGCCGCATTGAAGCCAACAATACGGCTGATGATTAAGGAGGCTTTTCACATGAAAATTCACTTTCGGGGGTGGGGGGAGAAAAAAATGTTTTGCAGATGGACCGAGGAAAACTGTATCGCTGAGAGCCACTCCAAATACTTTGGTAGACCAAAAAACACCTTTCTGTTGCTCCTGGCAGCCCGCCAAGTTCACTGCCCGCTTGAAAAGAATTCTATAGCTGGAGGCGAGAGCAGAAACTGCACTGATTTAAAAGAGAATTGGCTACAGTGAGGACGATAATGCCCGATATCGTTAAAATGCAACTGGCATCTGAGCCTCCCTACAGCTCTTTGGAAATGTGCTTACTCTTCAACTATTTACAAGGGGGGTAAAAAAATGGGGAGACGATGGAAATCACGGAAAATAAAAATTATCTGAAAGGGCTGGGGAGCACTTGCCAAATGATTTATCACGCGTGCCTGTGAAATAATGACATGTTTCTCAGCTCTTGGATGAGGAAGAAATCCCTGCAGAAATTCTCCGCGTTAGGAAACGCACCCTTCAGACATTAACCGGGTTCAGGGTGCCCTTGGTTTGTTCAAGACAACTGGCTTCACAGGAAGTTCTAAAGAGAGGTGGACAACATCCTAATGGCATCGGTGTATCTTAACGTCTGACAGAAATGATGCTATCTTTGGTTCCTTTTTATTTCCGGGTGATTCTAGCTACGGTCGTGTGGTCTGGCAAGCTCCGGGAAATCACAGAAAGTCCATGGGCCAGATAAACAGGGTGTTGGTAGAGAAAACCAAGAGGAGCATCTGTCCACCGGTTCTGATCCACCGGAAGCAACAAGGGCAAGATTTGGCATTTCGATCTTGCAGGTGGATGCATCTACCGCCACATTTACATGTATGTACTCTCATGAGGACACACATGTCAATGGGGAAGTCATGAGTGATTTGCTAGAAAACTCAACGTGGGAGCCATGGAGGGGAAGCGCTCATGTGGGCTCACCAACCCTTCCGGCATCCTCAAACCTCAATTAGTCATGCGTGGTACCTGACCTCAAAGAACTTAACTCACAGAAGACACATAAATGCATAGTAATGCCCAGAGGTAACAGTGTGTGCAGGCATGATACTGTCCAGGTCCCTCCATGGTCTCACTCACACGTGGAATCTAAGGGACGGAAGAAACTGGTGAACCAAATAGATCCAGAGACATAGAAGCATGAAAAAGATCTCAGAGGGAAGGCGGGTGCGAGCTGGGTGGGGAGAGATGAACCGGGGGATTTCTATGCATATAGGCACAGCCCCCGGACACAGACAAGAGTGGGGTGAAGGCCTGGGGGGGGTGGATCCATGGAAGAAAAAGGGGGACACCTGTAATACTTTCAACAATAAGACACGTGTGTTTTAAAAATAGCAGGTGCGTGGAGCTGTGTATCAAATGTATCTAAAGAGAGAGGGACAACCAGAAGCAACGGCAATGGGACCATCAATAAGGAAATATTTCCTGCTATCAACCTGAACGTGCAGAATCTGGCAAAAGCTGGAAGACTGAGGACTTTGGGTCATTCTATTCCAAACTCTCCCTTTCCATTCCCGACAGCCAGGCCATTCTCTGCAGTCCAATCAGCAGGGATCCTCAGGTACACTAATTAGGGATTCCTTCCCCACTGGGTCAACCAAGAGTCGCCTGTGAAACATGAAAAGTCGCAACTTAAATGTCCAAATGCAGAGGATCTACGTCAACAGGCCTTTACTTGCATTTCTTGTTGGTTCCATGCCCCATCCATATGCTCAATCCATACAGATGGACAGGATTCCTCTCTCCGGTTCCAGATCCTCGCCTTCGACTTCCTTCTTGGCCTTTCTAGGTGTGTCTCAGGCACTTCCCAATCGACATGTCCCCAGCTGAGCTCATCAATCATTTCCCATAACCTTCCTGAACCCCGAACCCCTCCTGTCATTAGCTAATGAAGCAGTTCATTCATCGAAGCCCACCCCCCGGGCATGGTTCCTAGCTCTCCCTTCTCTCTGACACTCCTCATATCCAGTTGGGAGAGGCGGGCAAGACCAGAGATTCCCCCCTGCTTCCTACACGTCTGCTTCCCACAGAGAATTTAAAGTACAGAAATAAATAAAAGTGGAGAGCCATTAAAAGGCTGCCTTCTGTTTCACTTCACTGAGGTGTACCTGGAGGACACGAGTTGCTTGGATTTGAAATGCACTCCTTGATAGGTTTGGAAGTAGGCATTCCCCTGGGGATCCATCACCACAATCAAGATAAGAAATAGTTGCCCTAACCGGTGTGTCTCAGTGGATAGAGTGTCGGCCTGCAGACTGAAGGGTCCCAGGTTTGATTTCGGTCAAGGGCATGTATCTGGGTTGTAGTCACATCCCTAGTAGGGGGTGTGCAGGAGGCAGCTGATCATGTTTCTCTCTCATCGATGTTTCTAACTCTCTATCCCTCTACCTTCCTCTCTGTGAAGTCAATAAAATATATTAAAAAAATAGAAAGAAACATTTGTATTCCCTCCCCCCAGAAGGTTCTTCACGCTCTTTTACAATCCACTAGAGGCCCAACGCATGAAGATTCACACAAGAATAGGCCTTCCTTCCCCTGGCTGCCGGCACCGCCCTGGTTCCAGCCAGAGCCACACTGCACAGAGGCCCAGAGGCCCAGAGTGGTTGGGGCATCTCACCCTGCTCCCCCAGCCACTGGGCACCTGCGTATGCAAATTAACCTGCCATACGCACTCCTGATTGGCTGGTGAGTGTCGTCAAAGTATGGTCAATTTGCATCCTTCTCTTTTCTTTATGCAGATCCATCTCCTAACCACTTGTCTGATTTCTGTCACTCTAGATGAGTTCACACTTCCCAGAATTTATGTAAATGAAATCCCACAGCCCGGACTCTTTCACACGGCTTACTTCACGCCGCATACGGAGTGTTTGAGAGCCATCCGTCTGGTTACATGTGTTAACAAATCGTGGACTTGACCGAGGGGTGACAGCTTTTAAACTGTTCCTTCCCCTGTCATCATCGTTTCACGAGAGAAGGACATGTAACCCTCGAAAAGGAGAAAGGCGGTGTCTTCCGAAGGAGCCCAGGGATTCTCCAGGACGGAAACTGGCGGCGGTCTTCTGCTCACAAGGACTTGGGCTCCTTGGACAACATTGTTTAAGCCCCATCGCTCAAAGCCAGCCCTCCTCCTCCTGGCCAGGAAGCGGGGAGGCGCTGCCCCTCACGGGGCCCTCTACTCCTCTTTCAAGGAGGGAGAAAGGCAGATTCCTCTTGAGACCTGTTTCCATGGTAACCAGCCAGCAATGACAATGTGACAGCAGTTGGGCCTCCTGAAGGGGGAAAATCTTCAAGGGAGACCAGGCCGCTGAGAGGCTCAGGAAGGAGCCGTGCCTGCCTAGGCCTCTGGAGGGGCCCCCAGGAAGCACTAGGATGTCCTTTTATTGGAAAAGGCCCTGGTCAGCTTCTCCCTCCACCCCCCACCCCCAAAAAGTGGATAGAAAATGGGAGAAGGGCTGCTCCATTACCTGGCAATGGCCAGGTGGCTGTGCCCACAGAGAGAGCCTGGGACTTAAACAGACACACCCCCTCCCCTTAGAATCAAGGCAGCTTGGCGCATGTGCATTCCTCACTGAAAGGTTCCCTTTCCTTCACAAAATTGAGCAAATACCGGGGCCGCTGCCTGGGACCACTCCAGGAGTCATCATCCAAGGTCATTTGCCTCCCTTCCTGCCAGGGAACGCGTGTGCCACCTTCTGCAACATTGTGGGTGCCGACTGGGCAGCGGCATGGGTCTATATGGGATGTGTTAGGCCTGGAAGGGATGGAAGCCAACAACACTGGGTGGATATGGTAGGCGACAGAGGGACTTAAATCCAGATGGGTCCCCTCCCCCTCACCCCCTCCAACTCGGTCATCAGGGTGAAACCACGTTCCCAGCATCTGTGGCTCCAGGAGCGAGCCAGGCCTTCCCCACACTCCTCCCCATCCACCTCCAAGATGGTCCATCCACCAGAGCTCTGCTTGTTGGTGGTTCTGCTCAGCGACGGCCTGACAGCAAAGCACACTGGGAAAGAATGGCATTCTGACTGGCTTATTTCGCTTAGCACGATACTCTCCAGGTCCATCCATGCTGTTGCAAATGATAAGACTTCTCTTTCTCCTTCTCCTTCTCCTTCTCCTTCTCCTCCTTCTCCTTCTTCTTCTCCTTCTCCTCCTTCCCTTCTCCTTCTCCTTCTTCTTACAGTCGTATACAATTGCACTATGTAGATGTACCACAGCTTTTGTATCCACTCATCTGCTGGGTTGCTTCCAAATCTTAGCTACTGTAAATTGTGCTGCTGTGAACAGAGGGGTGCATATATTCTTTCTGATGGGCGAAGATAAGTATTACCTGATCTCACGCATAAATGGAATCTACAAAACAAACTGGTGAACAAGATAGATCCAGACACACAGAAGCATGGAACAGACTGATGAATCTCAGAGGGATGGCGGGAGGTGGAGGGTGGATGGGGAGTGATTCATTGGGGAGCTTATATGCATATATATATGCACAGCCCCTGGACCCAGACAATAGTGGGGTGAAGGCCTGGACAGGGCAGGTGCAGAGTGGAGGGGGGAGGTTAATGGGGGGAAAGAAGGGGGGAACATCGATAATACTTTCAACAATAAAGATATATTTTTTAATGAAAAAAGAAAGAAAGAATTACATTGTGGTGGCAGGCACACCCACGTTCAAATCCAGCTCTACCTGGTAATCTCAGATGGATTATTCAACATTCTTACGCCTCGGTTGCTTCAAAATAATCATTGATTTCATGGAGCCGCTGCAAGAGTCCTTGTGAAAATAGAGAGTTGCAGCAACTCCGGGAAATAAATTCCCAGTATGAAGCAGCCGAGGCTTCAGAATGCCAAATAAGCCAGAAGCGCCACACAGGCTGTGTTCCCGGGGTGTTTGTTTAACAGCACACAGGGCTGGGAACCTCCAAACATCGCTGCAGAGCCACGGGATGCTACTGGCTCTCCGGAGCCTCACTCTCTTTACGGCGCTGCTTTGAAAAGTCAGCACAAAAGTGCCGCTGAGCACCCCTCCCTGGGAGCTCGGCCCCGGGGGACCCTGGAAACCTGTGGGGAGAGCCGGGAGATCAGGGCACGGGAAGTGATTAACGGAGCGGAATGTGTGTGGAGAGGATTGGTGTAGACTCGACTTCGCCAAGGCTCAGAGATAAGAGAAACTCTCCCCCAAACGCAAGGTGACGGCGAACAGGCTGCCTGTCATTGATCCGGGGACAGCGCGCAGAGGAGCAGGTAGACAGGAGCAGCGCCTGCGGGCCCCGGGGGGGACGCAGCCCTCTCAGGCAGCCCCCAGGCCTTACGGGCACCCAGCTTCCTCCTGCGAAACCCGCACAAGGGAGCGTGCCCAGCTCTCACAACTACGCAGAGAGAAACGAGCAAATAAACACGGGAAAACGGCCAATTCCCCAGAAATGGCAGCTACCCAGCAAGGCAGGTGCAGGTGACAGAATTCAGGGTCATGGACGTGGGTTAGGGGATGGAAACATTGGTATTAGCGTGGTGGCGGTGGCGATGATGGAAAGAGGGGGTAAAAGACGAGTCAGAATTGCAACTCCCTCTTTTTAAAAAAAATATATACAGTGGCACCTCGAGATACGAGTGCCCTAACATACGAGATTTTTGAGATACGAGCCATCGAGTGAGCGATTTTTGCTTTGAAATACGAGCAACATTTAAGATAGGAGTCATCGCGCAGATCGGCTGGCTGCACACAACCCACCCGTTTACCGAGACTCGAGCGTCTCATAGTTTCCCACGCCTCAAGGTTATGGAACGAATTAAACTCGTATCTCGAGGTACCACTGTATTATTGATTTTTCACAGAGAAGAAGGGAGAGAGATAGAAAGGTAGAAACATTGATGAGAGAGAAAGACCCATCAGCTGCCTCCTGCACGCCCGCCACTGGGGATGTGGCCACAACCAAGGTACATACCCTTGACCGGAATCAAACCTGGGACCTTTCAGTCTGCAGGCCAACGACGCTCCATCCACTGAGCCACACTGGTTTCAGCTCAACTCCCTCTTGTTACATAAGAGGAAACAGGACCAAGTGTCTTCTCTCAGTTCCACACACTCATTAGCAGCAAATCTTTCTTCACCACCACAGAGCATACGTGCCCTCCTGACATCTCCTGAGCCCTCCTCCTTGAATATCACTCCCATTCAAATGGAACCTTGTCTCTTTGTCCACCGCTGCATCCCAGTCAGGGCACATGCTTTGGTGGCGGGCTCCATGCCCAGTGTGGGGCAGGCAAGAGGCAGCTGATCAATGATTTCTCTTATCATTGACGTTTCTCTCTCTCTCTCTATCCCTTTCTCTCTCTCTTTCCCTCTCCCTTCCTCTCTAAAATCAATACAAACATTTTTTTAAATATATTTTATTGATTTTTCACAGAGAGGAAGGGAGAGGGATAGAGAGTCAGGAACATCGATGAGAGAGAGACATCGATCAGCCGCCTCCTGCAAGCCCCGCACTGGAGATGTGCCCGCAAGCAAGGTACATGCCCCCGACCGGAATCGAACCTGGGACCTTTCAGTCTGCAGGCTGACGCTCTATCCACTGAGCCAAACCGGTCTTGGCCAAACATATTTTTTGAAAAAGCCCGGGTAACAACCTGATTGGCATTGGCATCTGGAGCGAGGAGTGGGGGCAGTCGTGCAAGACCGGGCACCTCACCTATGGAATCTGAACAACATCCAGGAAACCAGTGTCCACATTGCGTAGAAATTGGGGGGCACCCGGCTGGCGGCAGAGAACTGCTTGGCGGTGTGGGAAAGAAGTCCACACGCCGGTGACTGAAACCCTAACAGTTAGTGTCCAACTATGAAATCCTATTCTCCCAGGAGACCTGCGGCCAGGCCTCCGTCCCGTCATCTTAGCCCGGGCACTGTGCTGCAGCATTGCCTGCGCCCAGAAGCTAATGCAGCCAGCGTCTACACAGAGGTTAGTGAGGTTTGCCCAAGGTTCGCCGCGTTTTCTTCATCGTCGGTGTGTCTTCTGATACGGCTGCCCATCTTACAAATCCAGGCCATGGATCAAAATTGGAAAAAAAAAAATCGGTCAGTGACTTCGGGAGAAAGAAATCCGCACCTCTGGAGGAGCGGCCCCAGGTCAACACATCCTGTCTGTGCAGAGAGCGGACAGAGCCTTGTGGATGACGGATCTCCGACCTCGGAGGAAGGGGCCGAGTGGCGGGCTCATGAATGAAGGCGGCGCGGACACCCGGAAGCCGCTCTTGACCTGCAGCTCAAGAAGGCGTTCGAGGTATTTCCCCGAGAATGAAGCGCGCCATCCGTCTTCTCATTCACAAGAACGACCCCTGCTCTCTCAGCCTTGCAGCCTGGGCCACTTTCTCGCCCGGTGTGAAGAGGATTATCAAAGCGCAGGCTGGAAACATTATTAAGAGCCGGCCTGCCTGTTTCCAAACGGCTCCCCCGAGGAGTCTCCGCGGCAATTCGGGATAGGCCGGGCCCGTGGTGGGATTAATTAGAACCCGCCGGAAACATTTCGAGCGGGGGAACGTAAAAATTCAGATGGCAACGGTTCCCAGGGTTGCTCTTAATACATCAGAGCCACCGTCTGAGTGCCGAGAGAGAGTGGGCTCATTCACTCAACGGCCTGAGAGCGTTCCCAGTCAATGGGTACATGGCCATAAACACATGGCACCTACTTATGGCTTAATTATCAAATGCCCGTGGAAGGTGCAATGGGAGTTAACAAGAGTTTAGGTTCCGGGAACCTAAACAGTGGTTGAGACAAGCAGATAAAACTCTCTTCCCATGGGCGTACCTTCTAGAGCAGCGGTTCTCAACCTGTGGGTCTCGACCCCTTTGGGGGTCGAACAACCCTTTCACAGGGGTCGCCTAAGACTATTGGAAAACACCTATTTCCCATGGTCTTAGGAACCAACACACCGCTCCTCCGTGTAGCAAAGTGTAGCCATGTGGTTTACTGTTGTCCTATGAAGACTGTTGCCCATGCTACACCACGATTCAAGACAAAATTTCATTTATTTGTCATTAGAAATAAATATTTCACAATATATAATTACATATTGTTTTTGTGATTCATCCCTATGCTTTATGTTCAATTTGTAACAATGAAAATACATCCTGCCTATCAGATATTTACATGACAGTTCATAACAGCAGCAAAATGACAGTTATGAAGTAGCAACGGAAATCATTGTATGGTTGGGGGTCACCACCCCATGAGGAGCTGTCTTAAAGGGTCGAGGCATTAGAAAGGTTGAGAACCACTGTTCTAGAGAGAAGCCAAAGTGATTTCCATGGACCAAGATGGTAGGATGAGAAAGTAAAGCAGGCTCTAACCAGTTTGATTCAGGGAATAGAGCTTCCAGTCAAGGGCAGGTACCTAAGTTGCAAGTTCAATCCCTAGGGGGGATGTATGTGTGCAGGAAGCAACCAACCGATGGGTCTCTCTCACATCAATGTTTCTCTCTCTGTATCTCCCCTCCCTTCCACTCTCTCTAAAAAATCGACAGAAAAATAGCCTCCGGGGAGGATTAACCACCACCACAACAACAAAAAAGAAAGTAAAGTAGGAATAGCAGATAGAGGCGGGAGGTTTAGTGGGGTCGTTATTTTTGATAGGGTAGTCGAAGGGCTTCTCAAAAGAAGTTTTCTTTTCATGGAGACCGGCGTGAGGGGAAACGTTATGTGAGATCTAGTGGAAAACACATCCAGGCAAATGCACACATTCTGGATTGGGGCTGAGCTGAGAGGGCTCAGGTGATGTGAGGGGAATGGAAGACTGAAACAGGAGTGTGGGGGCCGAGGAAAGCAGGGACCCAAGAATGGGAGGTGCCACCAATGGGAAAGGAACCTCCTGGTAGTTGCTGGATTTACCAAAAAATGGTAAAGATGTGAGTATGGAAGAGACCTAAGGAGCTGTTTCAGTTGTCAATCAATAGGATGTGGGGTGAGGTGTGTCAAAGAGGGGTGTGGAATATAATCCGAGAGCACACATCTCAAAGGAGCCAGCATTTAGGGAAGAGGAGATGGGCAATGACAGAAGAAGAGCAACGAGGAAAAGATGGAAATGGTTTATTATCAGCCTCCATGTCAAATTATGGAAACTGTCTTCAAGGGCAGCCACGTCTTAGAGCACTGCGCTAAAGATAAAGGTCCAAGACCAGGATACGGGTGATTTTATTGGTGAGTGTGAGTCTCCTAAGACACAGGTAGAAAGGTCTAGGGAGATTAAAGTTAATTGGAGGCTTTAGCTCAGGAGGTCACAGTTTGATTCCCAATTTGGGGTCCATGCCTGGGTTTCAGGCTCGATCCCCCATGTGGGGCATGCAGGAGGCGGCTGATCAATGATTCTCTCTCATCAGGGATGTGTCTATCCCTCTCTCCACCTCTCCCTTCCTCTCTATAAATCAATAAAAAATGTTTTTAGAAAACAAGTTGTAGGCTTTCCAGAGTCCTAGGTACTGGGTTAGGTTCTGCGTCCAATACTCAGTATTATCCTCATGTTAGAGCATTAAGAGAAGGCAACTTGCATCTCACGAAAGGGGCACACAATAGAACGCATAAATACAGAACCTGAAGACAGCGGGCTGAGACAACTAAAGCATTCCAATTTCTCACATCCCCTCCACTCCCCCTACCCCTCAGCCCAGCGTTTCATGGATATCCATCTTTCTCAGCTACTGTAACGCAAAACGGAGAGGTTGACAAGTTATCTGCGTGGACACAGATTTCCGATAGCAGCCGCGCTTCCGACGGACGGAGACTGGAGGAGCCGAGCGATAAGACTGACTTCTCCTGTCCCCACAGCGTGTGTCAGCCTGGCCAAGAGCACGTCTCTGAGAGGCGGGTGCCGTGGTGCCCGTGGCACGTCACCCACACGCACCGAGCTTTCCATTCCGGGGAGCGGAGGGGACTGGCGCTCTCAGATGAGATAGCTCGTGATGAATGTGCTCCGACGGCCGGGGCTTCCAGAGCCCAGAGCTCCGAAATCTCTCGGACTGGGGCCCAGAAGTCTGTTCTAACTCCCTGCACCTACACGAGGGGAACGGGGCTGAGCCTCTTCCCTCCATGGTGCCTCGGATGCTGTGTTCACACCGGTCCGCTCAGATGGCAAAGCAAGCCGACCCCTCCCAGCTCACCGGCTTCACCGGCTCCCTGAACGTCAGAGGTGGCCATGGAGTTCCGGGCAGGGCACACGCCTGGCTTTTGGGCTTGATCCTCGGTGTGAGGGGTGTAAAAGGCAGCTGATCGATGATTCTCTATCATCATCATCATCATCATCATCATCTCTCTCTCTCTCTTCCTTCTTCTCTGAAATCATTATATATATATTTTTAAAATAAAATATAGGGTTTTTTTGGTTAACCATCGTCATATTTTACAGAAGTATGTGCATGGCATCCTCATGTCTGCTCTCCCCAAACAACAGAAGCGCGTACACGCAGAATGCCTTTTAGGTGGTAAATGCTGTTTTCTCCCCGTTTTTCCCACCCTTCCCTCTGCCCGTTCAGGCATCCTTGCCACCAGTAGAGAGGCATTTGCCATGGATTTCTGGGAAGGACCGTGTTAACGAAGACTGTGCAACAACCCAGACGATTCCTGTCTCCGTCCGTCAGAATGTAGGGAAAACACGGAAGTGGATCCTCGGAGGGAGTGCGTGTGCCAGTGGAGAACAGCCCAGCTGACTCTGCTGGCTCACTCACTGTCTTTCCCCGGAAACCGAAGGAAGCAACGGATGGGTGACATCATGAAGGGCTCAAAGGCAGCTTCTCCTGGATCTGATGAGCACGTTGCTTTAGTTTTATTTTAAAAGCATGTCCCGGGCCCCGCTAGACGCCACACACATACCGCACACACGCTAGGGCTTAACAAACACGGGCATTTATTTCTCATGACTGTATCGTTACATAGACGCCATTGCTTCCTCCAGTGTAGAGACAGCAAAGCCAAGGCACAGAGAGGTTATCACATTAGCCCAAGGTCACACAGCTAATCACCGCCGGAGCCGGGAACTCTAACCTGGGCCTGGACCCATACTTCCGAGCCCTCGGCCCTGCAGCCCCTTTGCTATCGCAGGGGCAGGATCGCCTGTCCGCACACGTTGTGAGGGCCATGATGAGTGATATTTAAACCTTCTGGAACTTTCTTCTGGGGGCAGGGAGGCCCGGTCAGGGAATCTGTTTTTTGTGGAAATCTCCTAGGATCACCACGTTCTCACGGGATCTGGCCGGGGACACCGCCAGCAATAGATGAAATGACACCCCAAGATCCATTTTTATTTTTTATTTTTTTATATATATATTTTTTGCGGCCAGAGGCTGTTTTTCTAGTCACATTCCAAAGCCAGCATTAGCAGGTTCTGGAGGGGGCCCATTGTCCAGTTTGTAAAAGGATTTCCAAACTTCTGCTTCAATCTCCCGGCTTTAAATCATTTTTTCTCCCATTCATTCTGCTGAGGTTTCGGAGGGATTGCCCATACTTGACTTCGCTCTGACAAAGCTATCCCTGGATATCAGATTAGATTGTGCTTAAGGCTCCACAGAAGTTAAAAGCCCGGGAGTTTTAGCGGGAAACTTTCTCAAACACAGCTAAATCCCTTCGCTTGCCAAGGGTGGAGGGGCCCGGCTTTGCTGCTAAAATCATCCAATTCGTGAATGTTGTGGCTGGGATGATTGAAACCCAGCAGCCGGAAGACTGTCTACATCCCTCCCCACCCCACCCCCCCCAAATAAGACTTTAAGGCCAGCAGAAATCCTCTTCCTCAGTCATGGGGGGAAAGAATTTTACCCTAAATGGAAAATATCTAGATCAGTGGTTCTCAACCTGTGGGTCGCGACCCCTTTGGGAGTCGAACGACCCTTTCACAGGGGTCGCCTAAGACCATCGGAAAATGCAGATATTTACATCATGATGCATAACAGTAGCAAAATTTCACGGTTGGGGGTCACCACCACATGAGGAACTAACTGTGTGCAAGGGTTGAGGCCTTAGGAAGGTTGAGAACCACTGGTCTAGATGATGACCAGAGATAGCATTGCCACACTTCATAGGTTCTAACATGTGTACTTTCACGTGTTTGCGTCTGTGAAACTGGGTGCATGGGATTATTGCTGTTGGCCAGGGGCGGTCAGGATGCAGTGAGTGGTCAGTCTGCTTGCTCCACACGTGTCGACTAGGGGGTCAATGGCCCGCAGGGAAATCCCGGAGACAATAGTAGATTCTCTGGAGCAAAGAGTTTCTCCCCAGGATTCTCATGGGAATGTGGAACCTGCAGGTGAAAACTCAGAGGAAACGCTACTCCCAACATCTTCCGGACATCGAAGTCAACACGTTTTATGTGCACGATAATTATTACATTCATGTAACTGTATTGTGCTTTCTATGCGCAATGAAGGTGTGTCTCCATGGATTTAAGCCCTGGCTGGCATGGGATATAGTGGTGGCCCATGCACCAAAGGTCATGGGTCCAATTCCCTGTCAAGGGCACATTCCTGGGTTGCAGGTTCAATCCCCAGCCTCAGTCGGGTCTAGCAGGTCTAGTGTAGGAGACAGCCAAGCAGTGTGTCTCATATTGATGTTTCTCTCTCTCTCCCTTCCTTCCTTCCTTCCTTCCTTCCTTCCTTCCTTCCTTCCTTCCTTCCTTTCTTTCTTT
>PVJN01009119.1:0-61760 GCA_004026805.1 Lasiurus borealis | reverse complement strand
CCATAAAAACACAAAGCACAATTCATGTTTTCCCCCCTTTCATCATAATGTTTAAAAGTTAACTAGAGACTTCAGGTTATATTCCTTGAATGTGAAATGATTCTCAATTTGTCAGTTCACTCTTAGTTGAAGTTAAAAGGGTATTATTTCAAAAGTAGAAGAAAAAGGGAGACGATGGATTAATAATGCGGTACTAAAAAGGAAGGAGGAAACAAATGTGGCTGTACACTAGGACACTTGCAGGGTACTTAGAAGCCTGTCATCCTGAGTTTTCCAGACAGATGGCTCTGTAGTTCTCTGGAGAGACACAAGCCTCTTTACACCACCCTCTCCCTTCTTCTGCTGTTCTTGGGTCTCTCCAGACAGAGGAGCCCTTGCTCTCTCTTCTCTCTCTCTCTCTCTCTCTCTCTCTCTCTCTCTCTCTCTCTCTCTCTCTCTCTCTCTCTCTCTCTCTCTCTCTCTCTCACAAACACACACACACACCGACTTCAGGAAGGCTGGGAGGAAAGGAGCAGTGATTGCACTCACCAGTCTCAGGACTTGTTCCTTTGGGTGACATCTCATTCAGCTCAAGCTGATCAAAACGTTTCTCCTTTCATCTTATTTTTCAACTATAATAATTGGCCTTAGGGAAAAAAGAGGCATTTGAAATTTTAAAAAGGAGTTTTTGGAAAGCATTTTAATTTAATGAAAAGTTGATAAAAGTCTTAACAGAAAATGTCCAACATTTTCAGGTCTTATAATAAGCTATTTTCCATTACCAGGGGAAGAGGGAAAATTAATGTATGTTAAGTATATCAATATTAAATAATTTTCAAAAAATTATTTATCAATATTAAATAATGTCTTTTCCAAGGTATTTTTTTCCATTTAAAATAAATAATGCAGTTCTGATATGTTGCTTGCATTTATATTTTAGCTGCATAACTAGATGGTAGGGTACAATTTTAAAAATTTAAACAGAAGGCTTATGGAAATACAATTAAAATGCATTTAACTAATAATCCCTAGCTTTAGAGACAAAGAATTTATAATAGGTATATTTCAGCTAAATTTTTTATTGAGAAAAATGCAGCAGTTTAAATAATAAATATCATTAAGAAGCACTTTTTCAAACTTATGATTTTAAATCGAGACTTAGAATTGGTAATATAAACAGAAATGAATGAGGCCTGCCATTTTATACTCTCAAGTTCTGTATTTCAAATCTATTTTTAAAAATTACACCTATCTATCTGCCCTGGCTGGTTTGGCTCAGTGTAATAGGGCGGTCTGCAGACTCAAGGGTACCGGGTTCGATTCCAGTCGAGGGCACATGCCCGGATTGTGGGCTCGATCCCCAGTGTGGGGCGTGTAGGAGGCAGCCAATCAGAGAATCCTTCTCATCATTGATGTTTCTCTCTCTCTTCCCCTCCCTTCTTCTCTGAAATCAATAAAAATAAAAAAATTTAAATAATTATATCTATCTAAAACTTTTTCCTAATTATAAAAATACATTGTTAATGCTGAAAACTTAGATGAACTGGTGCATTTAACACTGTATTTATTATTACTTCATATACTGTCTCTTTTTTAAAGAACTCAAAGATGAAGTTTAATAGGCTTCACATTTTATTTTCCAGTACCTTATTATAAAAAGATTCCTTCAGAAAGCTGCTATTGTGATATTGTTACCAGGTAACTAAATGCATGATGGTAGTTATATCATAAATCACTTTTAAAACTCTAATAAGAAAAAGAAATCAGTAGTAACTCTAGCAAAATTATTAAAATAGATGTGGGAGATTATAGAAACTTAAAATGCCATCAGATCTTAACGAACTTACTGGTAAACCTGGCCACAGTAATCCTCTCCCTCATCTTCCCCAATTATTTAGTCTTTATTCCCTCCCATAAAGTGAATGTCAGACCATATCTTCCAATCTGTGGTAGGCTTGGGTTTTCCCTTACAAAGCAGAAAGTTTTCTCAAAGTTCTGCATCTCAGAACATAGATTTTAAAAGATGAGTATTGTGTAAACTTGAGTAGGCATTGCTGCATCATCAACCAGTGGCAGAATTGGGACTAAGCACCCTTAAGTAGAGGAGTGGGGAAGTATCCTCGAGCAGTTAGTATTGCTCCCTGACATTGGAAGACATGAGCTTGGTTGCTGTTATGAAACCACTCTCTCCCTCCCCAAATAAAGGGTTTCAGGAGAAATAACCCTGAAGAAAAAATTAGGGAAGTTAGAAAGAAAAAAATATAAACTGACGGCCAAAACTTGGATGCCTACAATGAGCAGATAAGAAACAGACAATAGGGAATGTTGAGGAATTTCCTAATTTTAAATGTTGGTAATTATTTGGGGCCTTAAAAAGCACCATGTGGGCCAAAGAAAATACATCTTTTG
Source organism: Lasiurus borealis (assembly GCA_004026805.1). Taxonomy (NCBI): domain Eukaryota; kingdom Metazoa; phylum Chordata; class Mammalia; order Chiroptera; family Vespertilionidae; genus Lasiurus; species Lasiurus borealis. The sequence continues at coordinate 59,372 of PVJN01009119.1, read as the reverse complement.
GCTGGCAGGTGAGGCAATTCTAGGCCACTATATACTTTTAGAATGTTAATATTTCTTCTTTAATATTATAAGAAAAATAAAATCATGTTATTTCTGAAGTCCAAAAAATAACCTTAAAAACATGACTTTGGGCCATTTTCTTTCCTTTTAGTTTTTTATTTGTTATTGGTTTTTCATACTTATATGTACCTTAAACCACTAACTCAAAACTTTTTCTTATAAGACACACACACACACACACACATCTATGGATGTATATACTTACTAGTTCCACTGAATTTTAGAGTTTTTGATGAATTTAATTTAGTTTTTATAAACAAGAAAAGGCCTCTATTTTACAAGGCAATATTCTATGACTGCTATCCTACAAAGTTAAGAGAATTATTCTAACTGCTTCTCTACTGAGTAGATGCTGTTTTAATTCCTTTGGTATATATCTCTCCTTAGTTCCTAAGGATCTCATAAAGATCAAATGTGATGGTTTGACTAAATATTTCCAGTGCTTTAGGAGAAGGATCGTACCTCAAATCTACAAATGCACTTCATTACAGCTATTGGTGTTTGGTCCCTGGAAAACTAACCTTTGGTGAATACTTTGATTTAAATTAAAGTAACATTTTAAATATTGAGAATATTATATTGAGTATTTATAATGGTTTAGCTCTGAAACTTCACTGAATAAAGTGAAAATATTTTCTAGGGAATCCACAAGATGGCGCTTGTTAACCTATTTCTTTTTTCCCTTAGCTTGAGAAAATGTGGTAATTTGAGAAGAAACATTAAATATTTATGTATTTTAAATAATATTAAAGTTTACATTTCCAGAAAGCTTAAAAAATTTAAACAGAAGGCTTATGGAGATACAACTAAAACGCATTTAACTAATAATCCCTAGATTTAAAGACAAACAATTTATAATAGGTACATTTTAGCTAAATCATACCCTCCTTAAAATTGATGAGGTTCTGTTTAACATTTTGAAAAGTGTTAATTTTTAGTATAGGAGCTAAGAGTCTTTATTGAACATTTAAAAAAACGGAGATTTTGAAAAAACTGGGTTTTGTTTAATACTAAGGATTGCCTCCATTCCAGTTGCCTTCAAACACTTACTTTAAAAGAGTACATATGATTTATGAATATGTGGTCTACATGCATAGTTTCAGTACACTTTAAAATATTGACATTTATAAGGTCCTGTTACTAGTAATTGTTCTAAAATAATTATGTTTTCTATTTAAAAACATAGTCTTTAATTATGAATGCGATTTTATAAGTTGAACAGTAATGAAGGGCAACTGGAACTTACCTAGTCATAACACAGAATGCATTAGGCTTCCTTTTTACCCCTGGCTATTTAGTGTTCAGCTAATACTGTTTTACATGTGTACTCTGTACCTTAACACTGTTGTTTGTGAAGGGAATTATATGGAATGTACATTGAGATTGGTAAGGGAAGTTTTATATTTGTTTATTGTTTTGTGAAATCCTGCTCATAATTTCAGTGAAAAGAGCTATATTCATAAAAGACTAAAACAAAAAGTATATCCAGTAAAATTCAGAGCAAATTAGGTTTTGGTCTATAGCAGTGGTTCTCAACCTTTCTCATGCCGTGACCTTTTAATACAGTTCCTCATGTTATGGTGACCCCCAACCATAAAATTATTTTCGTTGCTACTTCATAACTATAATATCGCTACTGTTATGAATCGTAATGTAAATATCTGTGTTTTCTGATGGTCTTAGGTGACCCTGCTAACGGTTTTCAACCTGTGGATCCGATGGTCTTAGGCGACCCTGCTAGTGGTTCTCAATCTGTGGGTCACCAAAGACCATCGGAAAACAGATATTTACATTACAATTCATTAACAGTAGCAAAACAGATATCTACATTACAATTCATTAACAGTAGCAAAATTACAGTTATGAAGTAGCAACGAAAATAATTTTGTGGTTGGGGGTCACCACAACATGAGGAACTGTACTAAAGGGTCACGGCATTAGAAAGGTTGAGAACCACTGGTCTGTAGCATTCTATAGGTCAGATTTTTCTCAGCCTCATCATAAAAGTAGTCAAGCAATATAATCAAAGGCATTTAATGAGTAAAAAGAGTAAAAGAAACCTTCTTTTGAAAACTAAGTCAGACTTGAAATTTCTAAATTGAAGCTTATAACCCAATATTTTAGATGGTTGTGAAAGCAGTCATTTTTTCCACCATTCTTTATGAAGGGTTGTGAAGAAATAACCTATTATATATGAAGACAGAATCACCAAAGGTTTCCTTTATATTACGGAATGGCTGCTAAGTGTGCGTGTGTCCTCTGCGAAGGTTGCACGTTGAAACCATTCCCTCGTTAGCTTGCTCTTTCCGATATCCAGGGTTTAGTGTTCGGTTTCAGGTTGCCATAATTTTCATCATACCATTTTGCACAGGATCTCCTTTAAAAAGCCTTATAAAACAATCTCTTTAAAACTCAATGATTTCCATTACATTTATGTAAACATTGAATGTAAGCTAAATTCGATTCCGAGCTAAGACCTTTCTGGAGAAACATCCATCAGAGAAATGTAACATGGCAACAGACGTGGGGATGTACACCCAGCACACAGGGCTGATTCATCCACTGGCATCTTTGCTCTGAGATCTTAGGATTTTATTTTTAAAGTACTTTGATTGTTTCTCCATTGGTAAATGAAGAGTATGGTTTCAAGTGAACCTCTTTTTAGTTTTTCCCCCCCTTGGAATTAAATTCTGAAAAGCTTCTGAAAATGAAGTGTTCTTTGTAGATCTTTTCCTTCACATCTTTAGAAAATGTAGGCATATATGTTAAGGGAAGAAATTGTCTTTTCAATTGGTTGACTGATTGCATGAGTTCTAAAGCTTGGTTCTAGGCATAAATTTTACTCATTTATTCTTCTATCTCTAATTCTGGTATGTTAAATTTGTGTGGGGGACCTCCCTGAGATTTTTTGGCCCATAAAAAGCACTATTTGAGATAATCATTACACCCTCCTTACACTTGATCAGTAGAACTACTGATATTATACTAAGAACAGTGGAACTGTAAGGAGCCGTATTTATTTATTCCCCAAGAGGTTTTCTTCTCATTTTTAAATTGTAACACAGAAAAACAAAAACAAAACACACGATGCATAACTTATATGAGTAAAATACACAAATAAGTAAGTGAAATACAGAAGTTGTTAGCTTAATGAATTATTACAAAATGAACACGCCTTTGTGTGTCACTGCTAGTCAGACCAAGAAATAGAACATTATTAGCATCCTAGATAGCCTTCTTTGGAACCCCTTCTGATCTCTTATGTTTTTCTGTCTCCCCAAAGTTTATCACTGTCCTGACTTCTAACTCTGTAGCTTAATTTTGCCTGTGCTTTTTAAAAACAGCTTTCCCCCTCCCCCTCCCACCTTTTTAGTAGTGGTGATGAAATGCTTTTTTACAGTAGAGCAAACATGTCAAACTCAAAGGCTTACACAAACCAAATAAACATATGGGCCCACCGGTTGCGAGTTTGACATGCTTCCTTTAGTTAAATTCAGTTCTATTAAATCCTATTACTTTACCTTTATTTTTGAGCATTTCTTTGTTGCTGGGAAAACATTTGCTACTAGCATATTTGCATTTGTCAAAAGTATACCAGTTATTTAAGTTTATGAGAAAACTGAATTTGAACTAATTATCAAAATGTAAAAGTTTGAACTATAAAAATTCATTTATTTTTATTGTGATACAAAAATTTAAAATACCTACTACAAATAAATCTCTCTATAGACTGATAAAGTTACATGGACAGTGCTGTCATTCTCTGTGCTTGATGTTGGTTTGAAACAGATTAGTCTTTCTTAATTTTCTAATGAATGACCTTTTGTTTTCCAATCTGTGGTTTTCAGCATCCTTGAGGGCATTCTAACAATGTTAGTACAGTAAAGCATGCAGATAGTATTTTCAACACAATGCTTGTTCACAGCTGCATGACATAAATTGCTCAGTGGTTTTTGAACAGCAAATAATGTTCTTATTAGAAAGCAGAATCCAGTCTGGAGATAAAAGAAGACTCTCTAGATATTTAAAAACAAACATCATCTACCCTTTCATTTTGGTAAACCTATTGGATGACACCATTTCATGTGTTAAGTATGTTGGGCATTGGCACAACTTTCTGAGACCTGAAGTAGAATTGGGGAAAAAATAAGTGATATCTATTAAATAAGGACATTTTTAGACAATTCTGTAAAGTTTTTTTTTAATCTATGGTCAACTGAGGTCCAAACATGTTAAATGGAAAATTTCAGAAATAAGCAATTCCTAAGTTTCAAATTGTGCATTGGTCTGAGTGGCGCGAGGAAATCTCTTGTTGTCTCCCTCCCCCTCACCTGGGACATGGATCCTGTCTTTGTCCAGAATATCCACACTATACTCTCCCACTCCCATTAGTCACTTAGTAGCTATCTAAGTTATCAGATCTCCTGTTACTCTATCACAGTGCTGTGTTCAAGTAACCCTTATTTTACTTTTATTACAGTATATTGTAATCATATTTTGTATTTAATTATTGTTGTTAATCTCTTACTGTACCTAATTTATAAATTTTATATGTATGTATATTTAGGAAAAATCACAGTGTATGTTCGAGTTCGATAGTACCTCCAGTTTCAGGCATTCACTGGGGGTCTTAAAATGTATCCCCCACGGATAAAGGGGAGCTACTATATCTTGAGAAACTTCTAAGTACAGTATACTGTTTACACGATAGTCCTCACTTCCCATTAGATTTCATAGGAATTTATTGAGTTCTAGCTGAGTTTGTATAAGAGTTCTCTTGTACTGCTGTAAATTTTACATTTCTTCATAAAGCTTTAACTAATAACTTTTTCCAATATGCCCCTTGATTTTTTCTTAATATAGTTTTATTGATTTCAGAGAGAGGAATGAAGAGGGAAAGAGAGAGAAGCATCAATGATGAGAGAGAATCATTGATTGGAACCTCCTGCATGCCTCCACTGGGCATCGAGCTCACAACCTGGGCATGTGTCTTGACTGGGAATTGAATCTATGACCTCCTGATTCATGGGTCAATGCTCAACCACTGAGCCACACCAGCCAGGTGCCTCATGCTTGATTTTATATATTATGTATGTGTGTGTGTATGTATATATATATGTATATATACATATATATGTATATATATATATGAAATTGTTACACACACACATATGTCCATATATATAATTGTCATGTGCATAGGTACTGAAATCTTATCACATTAATGTTGGCTAGTATCAAATTGGACAACATTGGCTCCACATCAAAAATAACACTTTTAAAAAAAAATTTTTAAATATATTTTATTGATTTTCACAGGAAGGGAGAGGGATAGAGAATTAGAAACATCGATGAGAGAGAAACATCGATCAGTCGCCTCCTGCACGCCCTCTACTGGAGATGTCTGCAGGCTGATGCTCTATCCACTGAGCCAAACCAGTTTCCGCAAAAAATAACACTTTTTAAAAATATATTTTTATTGATTTCAGAAAGGGAGAGGGAGAGCAAGATAGAAACATCAATGATGAGAGGGAATCATTGATCAGCTGTCTCCTACACTGGGGATCAAGCCCACAACCCAGGTATGTGCCCTGTCTGGGAATTGAACTGTGACCTCCTAGTTCATAGGTCTACACTCAACCACTGAGCCATTCTGGCTGGGCCAAATAACATTTTTTATTTGCTATTCAAGTGATAGAAAATGCTCAGTAGCCCTGGCCAGTTTTTCTCAGTGGTTAGAGCGTAGTCCTGCCCACCAAGGGTCGTGGATTTGTGTCCTACCTCCATTACAGTTTCCCCAGCTCCAATAGGGGCTTGTGTGGGAGGCAACCAATCAATGTGTCTCTCTCATCTCGATGTTTATCTCTTTCTCTCCTCCTCTCCTTCCTCCCTCCCACTCTCTCTAGGAATCATTGGAAAAAATATCCGGGGGTGAGGATTAAAAATAAATGAAAGAAAATGCTCATTGCAGATTGACAAAAAGGAATGTTATTAGGCTATGGCATCTTGCATGTTCTGAATACTGTCTATGAAAATCTTACTAGTCATATCTACATTTCTCTCCTAGGAATTTCCTCACTATCGGGTACTTCAAGAATCAAGTTAAAACACACACACACACACACACACACACACACACACACACACATATATATATATATATATATATATATATATATATATATATATATATATATATTTGGCTAATAATAACAACAGCTAATACATTTGTCCAATTGACTCAACAATTAGTAAGTTTTAGTAGAGTCAGATTCCAAACTCCAGAGCCCATACTTGTGGCCATACTCTGCACCGCAAAGCAAGTAGCTCAACGTGAGGCAAGTCCTCTTAATCAGCACTGAAACACACCAGCCTGGCCACCAGGGTGTAATTCCTCCTCTTCCTGAGTACCTAGGGGTGACCGCTCAGGTCTCTTTGTTCTCTGGCTTGTTTGAGGTGTTCCTAGAAATATCCCACAACATTGTTTCAATCATTAGTTTTTCTGATGCCATGAATATATTGCCATCCTCCATTCCAGGTTTCTGCCCTTCCCAAGGAAATTGTGTTTTGTGACTGGGCCTTGAGCAGCCTCAGTTGATCCTTGCTGTGGTGCAAGAAAACCACAGTGCTCTGTGCGATTTAAAACACGAATAACTGTGTTTCATGTACATGTTTCCTGTTTTATGGTCTAGCAAAGTGTTGAGTCACTAGAGTTCCGTACACCATATGCTGAAGCACAGGCTGTGCAGGAAGGAGGCATGATGATGAGACAGCAGCCCACTCAGCTCTGGTAATGCCAGTGAGCATGGTCGTTGTCCACCATTCTCTTTCTGACCTTAGACTCTTACTTTGATGACCTCATGTAGAAGAATTTGTGGGTGAGGAACGAAACGTAGCGCCAGGGTAATCCTGTTACCATTAATAAAGCTATGAAAGCCCTCATAATTTTCTTTTTATATTCACTGACATTTTATGAAGATAGAAGACTAGAGAAAGGAATACAGTTATCATTATCATCCTCTGTATACCAGGAACTATTCAGGATCTTCATCCAAGATTTTAAGAATATGTTTATAAATTCATTTTTTTCTCATTGCTGCAGAAATTATGCATAGTAAAGGGTTATATTTTTCTATTTTTGGTCTTCTGTACACATAGCTGAGTCAAAATTTTTCAAAACTTCTCTCTGATAGGGTTATTTCTCACAGTCTCAACACTGAACATACCACTCATAGGAAAAAACTAACCGCCTTTGTGGCCACCTGCCCTCCGAATAGAATGAGACAGTTCCAAGATTTCACTTTACTTTCTTTGCTCTAATTCCCGTTATTTGTCTGAAGTCTGCATTGCTAAAACTGTGACTGCTGCTCTGCCGCCCACTTGGCCTGCGTTTTTCTTCCTGATCCCAGATCACTCATTTTGTAATCATCCCTAAGTGACTCATGGTTTAAAGTAAGTGGAAAATTTCAAGACTGTAGGAAGTATATTTGCATATTCTAGCAGGAATTTTAGTTTAGGAAAATTTGAAGTTGGAAGGCGATTACTCTCCTTGACCTTTGGGCATGGGAACCAGAGAATATCCTAAACATTTCATTAAAAATTATACTGAAGCTTGAGCTACAGGAAACCAACAGTAGCAAAACAATTTTAATAGCATCATAAATGAGCCTCACCGTAAGGATATCAGCTTGTTTCTACTATCCTTGGGTCTTAAAGCTGAAGAGATAGCTAAGGATTTTTGCCCATTTTTCAGTCTAATGGAAGTTGTACTTGAATTATTTATCTATGAAATAAACATCTACATTCTGAGAAGCTGTCCTGGCCTTCTGCTCACAGGAACCTCCTTAGATTGTCTTTCTTCAATCCCCAAGTCATTTGGCTTTAGATGGGGTTGGACAAAAGTAGGTTTACAGTTGTTTGTATGGAAAAGAATACATTAATGAATAAATAATATGAGAATAAACTCGTGTGTTTCACATACAACTGTAAACTTACTTTTGTCCACCCTGTGTTGGCTCCTTATTGTTTTGACATTTTTAAATGTAGTCACCTGGCTTTGCAGTTCTTTGCCTTGTTTCTAAACCTACATGCTTTCATTATATGTCAGTAGTGGTTAGGAGCATAAAATTTGGAGTCAGTTGACTTTCACTCAAGTACTGCTGTGACTTTGAACACATTCCGTGATCTCTCTTAAGAACTTGTTTTCTCATCTGTAAAATGGTGATGGTTAGTAATACCAGCTTTATAAGGGTGTTATGAGGCATAAATGAAATAACTATAAAAGCACTTGACAAGAGTTCAGCACATTGTAAGTGGTCAGTGCAACAGAATTTACTGCTGTCTACTAGTTATTGTTTTAAGGCTGGTGGTTCTCAAAGTTTTGAATCTCAGAACTCATTTACACTCTTAGACATTGGGAATCTAAGGAGCATATGTTTATGTGGGTTATATGTATTGCTATTTCCTTTATTTAAAAATAAAATTAAGAAATTGAAAAATTATCAATTGGTTTAAAAATAACAACCATAAACCCATTACATGCTAGCTTAAGTAAATTTTATGAAAATAAGTATCTTTTTACAGGAATTTTAATTTAGGAAAATTTGAAGTTGGAAGGGGATTACTGTTCCTTACCTTTGGGCATGGGAACCAGAGAATATCATTGACTATATTCTCTGTGCTGTACTTTACATCCCTGTGACTATTGGCATTTTTTTGAATTTTTATAAACTCTTTATAATGCCCACCTTAAAGAAGAAAACACCTATCTTTAATCATCTGTTATATATTGCTCTGATTGGAGAATATGAAGAAAATCTGACCTGCATGCAGATATGTTGTTGGAAAAGAGGGAAGTATTTTAGTAATCTTTCCAAATAGTTGTGGATATACTTTGATATCATATTAAAATTTGTTAAGCAGTGGTTTCTCACAGGTCAGTTGCTACGCAGATTCTGAGACCATATTAGAGGACATTTTGTACTACTACATTAAAATCCATTGGTTTTTCTTAACTTTGGATGTTTTACCCATACATGATTTTGTACTGTCATGCATTTGTCATTTCAAAAATACTAATTTATTGAGTTATGCAAATTTTCCAAATGTTAATGCTTCTCATTATTTAACATATTAACAAAACACATTCTTTACTATCACTATCGATCTCATTGGAAATGTTCTTATATATATTAACAAACAAGCTCATGGCGATGGATACAAGTTTCCCCAAATTCTAATTTTCACTTGAAAACTTGAATTTTATGACTGGCAATAATTATTACCAGTTATTTTCCTTGACATGACAAGCATACTTGGTTCATTTTCAATAAAATATCTACTAAATGCTGAAGTCTGAGTAGTTGTAGTTTGTCCGTTATTCTTTGCAGTGAAATGGTGTTTATAAAATTGCAGCTAGTCCCACTGACAACTTGGTCTCACACTTTTCCTCACATCACAGGATACAGCAGATACACCTAATGCACAATTCCCATTTTGTCACACTGAATATTAAGGATCAAGATTTGGTGAAAAGAATGCTTTTAAAACAGCTCCATCAAAGACATCCTAAGTGAAATAGTGTTTTCCCTTTAAACCTTGAGTGTGTGGTGGTGAAGAATATGATGACATGAATGCAGTTGGTGCCACTGCATTGCTCTGTGCCGAAGCACTCGCATGTTGCCACACTGCACCACTAGTACAAATGTCAACATGGTGAAAAATGCAAATGACTCCTTAGAATAATCATGGAAATAATTCTGGACTTGCGGATTCCTGAAAAGCCTCTCAGGATACACAAGCCACACAGTTGCCATTCTTTGCATTAAGGATGTAGCAGTGTGCAAAGCAGACCACAAAATCCCTGCCCTCATGAAGTTTACATTTTAGTGGGGAGAGACAAAATTAACAATATAAGTTGTTAAAATGTTAGAATTTTAGATAGTGACAAGTGCTAAAGAAAAAAATACACTACAATAACAACTCGGGAGAACAGAGGGAATATGAATTGTCAGGGAAGGCCTCACTAGGTGATTTTTAATTTAAGTTTTTAATTACATTTGACATTTAATATTATATTCATTTTAGGTATACAGCGAAGCGGTTAGACATACACTAGTATATAACATATGAAGTGACCCCTGCAATAAGTCTAGTATCCACTTGGCACCATATAGTTATTACAGTACTAGAGGCCCGGTGCATGAAATTCGTGCATGGTTAGCGTCCCTAGGCCTGGCTGGCAATCAGGGCCAATTGGGACCTTCTGGTTGCTGGTCAGGGCCTCCCTTCCCTGGCTGCCAGCTACTGGCAAAGGCCTTTCTTTACTCCGTGTTGCTCCTTGGTGGTCAGGGCACGTCATAGTGATCAACTGAACTTCCGGTCTACTGGTCGAACTCCTGAGGTGACACTTTGCACATCAGCCTTTTATTTATGTAGATTATTACCATATTCTCTGTGCTGTACGTTACATCCCTGTGACTATTTTATAAATACTAATTTGTACTTCTTAATCTCTTCACCTTTTTCACCCATCCCCACAGTCCCCCACTCATCTGGTAACCACTAGTTTGGAGAAAGTGACTTTTGAGTAAAGAGCTAAAGGAAATGAGGGAGCAATCACAGAGATACCTGGGGAAGAGTATTCCAGTCCAAGGGAACAGCTCGGTGGAAGTGTTTCCCGTGTATTTGATGAATGGCAAGGAGATGGAAGAGACTGGAGAAGAGTGGTGAATGGAAAGAAGTAGAGGATGAACTCTGCAGAGTGAGGATAGGTCTTCTAAGGTCCTGTTGGTCAGCACTTCTGTAAAACCAGGTGCATACACATCACCTAGGAATCTTATGACAATGCAGATTCACAGATGGGAGCTTGGTCCTGCAATTTACATTTCTCACACATTGCCAGTTGATGTCAATATTGTGGTCCCTTTTGAATAGCAATATTATAGGCAGTTGTAGAGTTTGGCTTTTATTCTGAGTGACACAGGGAACCATTGGAGAGAGGATATTGCAGAAGAGTGTCATGTTCTGACTTACGTTTGAATATGATCAGCCATAAATGTTAATAACATATTAGGTCTATAATTCCTTGTCCAAAACCCTGGGTAACAGATGTGTGTTACAATTCAGAATATTTCATATTTTAGAAAGGTAATATATTTTTTAAATGTAGAGGATATTTTATAACACCCCAGTAGTCGGAGACATCACTTGAATCACACATTGATATTTATGCATTGAAACAAATGAACAGTTACACTTTTTGGGATAAAAAGAGACTGTAAACATTCTCACATTTGTTCAGGTGAGCTTTCTGCTATCAAATGAGTCATAAAGAATTTAAGAATACTTTCAGGTTTTGGTCAGACCAGAGTTTGCTGCAAAATGAATTATAAAAGTACTTTCACTTTGCTAAGCATTTGGATTTTAAAATTAAGGAAATGTGGGCCTTTGTTACTATTATACTTTCAGTTAGCTGCTCCTCATGTCCCTAGGCTGCTAGAAGTCCTTTCAAACAGATAAGTCCCATACCATGTGCATTTTAGGCCTTGCCGAATGCAACTATCAACAAGAGAGACCACAACCCCAGTTCTTTCATACCCTGGGCTCTGTTTCAAAGGAGGAAAATAGGTACCTACCAATTTAGAACACAAGTTCTCATTTCCAGAGAGCTTTTGCATCTTGGCAGCCTATACTGTCATGTGTGCAGACAAAGCACAGTTAATTAAAACATGCTGAGCATTTTATTATACCTTGGGACAGTTAGCATGTGCTTAGAATTATCCAACTGTGCTCATTTGTGGTTGATAAGTATTACTTCTCGGACTCGGCTTTCTTTCCTACAGCTGTGAGTTGCCTTATTCCACATTTGGCTCCATATTTTGTAATCCAAAGTAAACTTCTCTGTGTTCTTCAGAATCCACTTTTGTTTTTAAGTGATTGATTGGTTTTCCCAGAAAAATCCAGTTTAAAAGAAGTGCTTTAGGAAATTATCATAAGATGAAGAAGGTTGTGATCTTTCCCATCTCAGTTAGCTGTGATGTCAAAGTATAGTTCTCCCTGGAGGATTGGTTCCAGGATCCTCCCTGCCCTTACAGATGCCAAAATCTGGGGATGCTCACTTTCCTTCTAAAAAATGACATAAGATTTGCATATAAGCTGTGCACATCCTCCCATATACTTTAAACCATCTCTAGATTATAATGTACTACAATGTAAATGCTATGTAAGTAGTTGTTACACTGTATTGTTTAGGGAATAATGACAAGAAAAAAGTCTGGACATATTTAGTGCAGAGCAACTATCTTAGGCCTAACTACATAGTACATGCCAGCAGCAGTAACATTTAAAAGGTATTCTAGACCACAATTGGTTGAATCCACAGATGCAGAGCTCACAAATACATAGAGCCAATGATATTAGTAAAAGAAGCATTATCTCTCTTTCCCCCAGAGAGTTTCATTTAAGAGCATATCCTATTTTCTAGGCATCTGTCCTTCTGATAAAGCTTGAAAACACTGATGTAAGGCAAGGCTTTAAAAGGTTGTTGTTTTAATACTTGCTGACAAAATGGTATAACTGCTTTCATCATTGGGAAATCCCAGCTATTCTGTGAATCTGTATCAAAAATAATGTGCATCCTAATAAACATATTCTATTGCATACTCCTACGCATGAGAGTATGGTGATAGATTCCTTTGCCAAGGGCAAGGATCCAAGTGAATCCCTGCTACAAAACTGTTTTGGTGTATGGGAAATTCATGGGTTAGGAATAATTTCTCCCAGAGGATGAATAATAAGGAGAAAGACACTGTTTGCAGCTTTTCCTTTAAGAATAAGGAGGTATGATCTATACTGTGTCTACTGAAGGAGGTGAGGGCATTGCTAACAACTGAATTACAGTTTTTAGGTAACTGAGTAGAAAGATCCCCAATAAAAGTATTGTTTTAGTTGATATTTTTTCAGAACTCATATTTATAAAAAGTAAAAGTTCCATATGGTTACATATTTTATATCTGAAACTTCAAGTTCTCTGGATGGTTAAAAGTCTGAATTGCTGGATTTGGAAAAGTGTCCATTAGATACATTATTTTTTTTGTGTGTGTTGATGAAGTGTATATACCACATGGTATATTCTTTCAAGAATGAAGTATAAAGACTTCATAAAAAATTAATTTATTGCAGTTTAATTTTAGACATGTGAGATGCAGAGAAATTAACTGCCATTTTTTGTGTTTGTGTGTTCTGTGTTTTGTGGTAGAGGGTCTTAGACAATGCACCATGTTATTAAAGGTGAATTTTTTTTTACTTAACAAAATCCAAATGGGAGCCATTGGAAAATACTGAGATATTATTGAGAGGCTTGAGAGGAGCTAAATGTCTTCTAGAAGATCTCTTAAGCTCACTTAACCTCATGTTTTCTATCTGAGGACTTTGTGTTACTATACCAACATATTAGGATAAATATTATCAGAAATTGTCAAATTCTTTAAAGAAAAAAACCTCAGATAGGATTTGCCTAGAAGAAGAAATAGTATATTGGATAAGACTGTCATTAGAAACTTTGCAGGCCCGTAAGGAGTGGCATGAAATATCCAAAGTGATGAAAAGCAAGGACCTACAACCAAGATTACTCTACCCAACAAAACTATCACTTAGAATTGAAGGACAAGTAAAGAGTTTTCTAGACAAGAGCAAGCTAAAGAAGTTCATTATCATCAACCAGTATTACATGAAATGTTAAAGCGTCTTCTTTAAGAAAAAGAAGAAAAATAGCCAAAACCGGTTTGGCTCAGTAGATAGAGCATCAGCCTGGGGACTGAAAGGTCCTGGGTTCGATTCTGGTCAAGAGCATGTACCTTGGTTGTAGGCACATCCCTAGAAGGGGGCATGCAGGAGGCGGCTGATTGATATCTCTCTCTCATTGATGTTTCTAACTTTCTATCCCTCTCCCTTCCTCTCTGTAAAAAATCAATAAGATATATTTTTTTTTAAAAAAAGTAAAAGAAGAAAAATATATAAATAATAAATGGTCATAAAAAAGAATAAAATTTTACCATAGACAATAACAGGCATGGACCTAAAGGATATTATCCTAAATGAGATAATGCAATCAGAGAAAGAGAAATACCATAGGATTTCACTTATATGTGCAGTCAAAGAACAATAAAAATAAAACAGAAACACTCTTGATAGAGAAAACAGACTGTTGATTGCCAGAGGAGAGAAAGTGCTTGGGTAACTGGGTAAAAAAGTTGAGGGGATTGAGAAGTAAAGATTGGTAGCTACAAAATTGTCATGGGGATGTAAAGTACAGCATAGAGAATGTAGTCAATAATATTATAAATATGTATGGTGCCACTTGGGTACTGGAAATATCAGAACATTTTGTAAATTATATGATTGTCTAACCACTATGCTGTATACCTGCAGCTAATACAAAATTATATTGAATGTAAACTATAATTAAGAAAATATTAAAAATATTTTTTAAGAAAAGAGTAGATGGGAAAATGACAGCCCTTACCTTTGAATAGAGGTGAATGTATATAGTTTTTTGTTTCCAAGAGTACAGTGAAGAGATTTGAGTAAGCAGAAGGATTTTGTTTGTGTAGTCTACTTGCTGGGTCTGCCAAGTTGGTCAGAGGAAACATTGCTGAGGTCTTTATAATAAAGGCCGAGCTTGAGTTTTAAAAAGGAGGGGTTTCCAAGTTTGGTTCACATTACGTTTAGGAGGCTTTTTTGGCCCAAGCTATGGGTCTGTGGCAAATAGTTGAGCACTGCATTTGCAAAATATTTGTTCTTGGAGCTCTTTGAAGGAGTTACATGTGAGCACTGTAGTTGCACGGTCTCAGAAGTTTTTCCCATATACTAACAGTTCTGGGTCATTATTCTCCAAAGAATAAAAAACAATTATCTTTAGTTTTAAAAATAGTTTATTTCTGTCAGAATTGTTTCATGACACATCAGTTTTCAACTTGGAACGATTTTACATGACTTTGTTTCATCCAAGGGTGGATTTTACTGACCTGATTTGGCCATGACTTTGCAGAGTGAATTTTAATTATTTTAGTTGAAATGCTTACTTTCCAGAGTTTTGGATCATTTTCTCGGAAAGAAGTTTAGTGAGGATATGCGGTATCTAGAAACCTAGCAAAGCTATTTTTAATTGTTTCATCCTTACTTTAGCATTTTATATGTTGTTATGAGCATTTGATGTTTTTTGTTGTTGTGAATTTTTATTTTGCAATAAATATATTCCTTTTAGAGTAAAAGGTCAATTTGTTCTCTTTGTGACTCTTTCAAATATTAACAATAGTAATTGGTACTTACTATGAATGTTAAGCCCTTGTTCTTTTAACGGATTACTCTGTAGTAAAATAGAGTTTTGTGGTCACAAGCATCTCATTATTTTGGCCTACCAGATTTGGTACAGAAACAGAAAAGCAACAGGTAGGAATTAATCATTAATACTTTACATTTTCTAATTAAAGCAGGACAGGGAGGCTCTTAACAGTTGGAAGGCAAGTCTTTATTTGAAAGGAAGAAATACTCTTTCTGTCAATAAGTGCCATTCTTTTTACTGAAATAAAAATGATTAATTTTCAAATCAGAGGTGATCTAAAACAAACATGCTGTAAAACATTAGTCACATACTTTTTTAGTGTTCCTGAGTCTAAACCACATTTAAAATATAACTTAGGCCTTTTTTAGAAAATTCACCATAGTGTTAAAAAGTTATAACAGTCTTTTAGGTTTTAGCCTAAAACAATAGCTTAAATTTACGAATCTAGTTTTTCTAGAATGAACTATTTATTTTTTTAAATGTAAAGTTAAACAGCTTTAAATTTTACCAGAATATGTAAAATATTTGGTTTACATCATAAACCAGAAAATTTGACATAACCATATAATGATACATAAAACTATGAAAATAAGAAACTTCTTTTGTTTTCAAAGGTCAGTCATTTTCAGTGATATCCATAGATAAGCTAGTTGTAAACAGGTTCTAACGAGAGAGAGCAGGCATAAAATGTTTTAAGTTAATATAAAAAGTTGGAGCACTAGGGTATTTGTACATACATTTAATTTTGTCAGTTAATAATTGAACACTTATAGTACCTCCCAAATAGCTTTAATATTATAAATTACATACTAGCAAAGATATTATCCTAGATATGTTTTATTAATGTTTTTAAAATTATTACCTAAAGGTATAAATAAATATCTTGAGATTTTTAATATTTAAAGGAAAAATGAGTGTCCTAAAAATATTTAGACATAAAAGCAGCACAAAAGGAAATTACAGGCAAAAACTTCAATGCCAAATCTTGTTTAAAATCTGTATCTTTGGGTTTATAAGAGCAAGAAAAATTGGAATAATTTTTTATAAAAACAGAATAGGTTAAAGTAAGATTCCTTTGATTTATAATTCTAGCATTTAACTAAAAATGAAAGAAACTTTAAGAAATTGTTCTCTTTTCCATAATGAATGCTTGCCATTCAGCAGATTCAATTAGAACAGGAAGAAGAGGTAAATGAAGAGAGAATTCAAAGCCTTTAGAACAAGCATGTCAAACTCAAAGGCTGACACGGGCCAAATAAATGCATGGGCTGCGAGTTTGATGCCTGCTTTAGAAGAAGATGGTACTTTATGATGTCACATTTGCCACAAAGTTGTAGTTGGTATCTAAGGCTGGAAATATGATTTCTCTGGTAGTCTATTCACTTTAAGAGTTAGTCAGAATAATTATAACTTCCTGTGGTGTTTGTTAAATGAGATTTTTCATGTTTTTCTCTTTTTATACATAGTTAATATACACCAAGCATGCAAATAAATGAGGCATGTAGCTTGTAGGCCGTGAGTTTGACATGCCTGATGTACACCTTTTTAATAGTGTTTTCTCCTTAGTACAAATATAATGTATTCATTGTATAATTTTTAAAAAACCTGCGTAGATATATAAGAAAATATATATGATACATAATTTAATCCTCACGAAAATCTGTGTTGCTCTGGTTCCCATTTTAGACATTTCCATTACATTTTATAAAGAAAGACTGGTGTTCCTCTAAGAAAATCCTGTCTAGGACTACATAAATAATTCCCCAGGGACAGGACTATGTCTTTCTCACTCACCTTCACCGAAGTCAAAGCGATCTGCAGGAGGCCTTCAGTGCTCATGGGTATAGGGTTTCCACAGAGTTTGCAAAGAGTTAGGGCCAACTACCGGGTTAGAGAGCCAGTCCCAAGACTTCCCTCACTTCTGACAGCAACTGCAAATTGGAGGGGTTTCCCCCAAAGTAACCTCAGTTTTAATAATTTGCTAAAAGAACTCACAGAATTCACTAGACACTGTTACACTGACAGTCATGATTTATTACAGGGAAAGGATGCAGACTAAGACCAGCCAAAGGAAGAAGCATGAAAGGCAGGGTCCAGGAGAAGTACAAAACCCGAAGCCTCCCTTGTTCTCTCTCCATGAAGTCAGGTGCATATTTTGACCACATGCATGTGTGGCAATACTCATGGAGTATTTTTTTGTTTTAAAATTGAATTTATTGGGGTAAAATTGATTAATAAATTTATATAGGATTCAGGGTGAAAACTGAAGGGATTAAGCAAAAGAAAAATCTTCATAGACAAACAATAATATGGTGATTATCAGAGGGAAAAGGCTGTGGGTGGAGGTAGGAGAAGGTAAAGGGGAGCTAAATGGTGATGGAAGGAGTCTTAACTTGGGGCGGTGAGCACACAATTCAGCTGATGTGTTAGAGAATTGTACACATGGAGTATTTCAAACCATAGAAGCTCTCCCAAGACTTGAGTTCAGAGTTTTTATTGGGGCTTTCTTATGTACTCATGGTTGATGGCCCAAGTCCACTGATACCATGTGATCCAGAGACCCACCGGTTGCTCTCTGGCTAGCCTGAGGCCCACAGGCAAGTAAAATGACCTCTTAGGCACTGAGGGTAAAACCAGACTCCTTAGGATTACGTGACATTCTTTACTCCAGCCCCAGCCTGGCCACGCATGGTGTCTTCTACATGGCGGGTTAGGAGGTGCTTGGTCACTGAAGCTTATGCTGTTTGGACCCTGGAAAGGAAGCTGAGATGCACATGGAATATGGACAGATGCCAAGGGAGTGAATGTGCGTTCTGTTAATCCCTGAACCAGTTTAGGATAGCGTTCATGTCACGAGTGAAATCATAAAATGACTTGAATGCTCACATACAATTTTTTAGTATTTAAAATACATAATTGAGTTTATTAAAATTTACTTAAGACAAATCTCAATATAATTACTCCCCCCCCAAACACACACACACACACACACTGCATTAAAACCATATTTCATGCTAACTTTAGGTCATTACTAAGCAGGCTCACCTGAGTTGGCAGTTTTCTTAAATAATTGCTCTTTTATATATAGCTAATCCTCATTATTCATGCTTCTGTATTTGCAAGTTTGCTAGCTTTTATTTGTAATTCTTAGATAAACACCTGTGACATTTTTGTGTTCGTCTGACAATGATCACAGAGTGGCATAATATTTGAGTTGCATGATCTGCATATTCCCAGCTGAGGTCAAACAAGGTGGCCCTCTGCCTTCTTTGTTTTAACTCTTACACTGTAAACCAGTGTCCTCCTCATAGTCTAATTAGTGTCACATTTTTTGCATTTTGTGGGTTTTTTATTGATGATTTTGCTGTTCAAAATGGTCCTCAAGAATAGTGGCAAAGAGCTGTCTGTGATGTATCTTATGGTGAAAACAGATGTGTTAGATAAACTTCATTGAGACATGAGTTATAATGTTGGCTGTGAGTTCAGTTTAATCAACAGTATATACTAAATATTTTTTATTGATTTTAGAGAGGAAGGGAGAGGGGGAGAGAGAGATACATCAGTGATGAGAATCATTGATCACACACCTCCTACTGGGGGTTGAGCCCACAATCTGGACATGTGCCCCTGACCGGAATTGAACCTGAGACCTTTCAGTCCCTAGGCCGATGCTCTATCTACTGAGCTAACTGGCTAGGGCACTAAATATATATTTTTAAACAGAAACATACAGAATATGAATTAATGCTAGGTGTACCAGTTAATGTGGATTTTGTAATAAAAAAACACACAGTAATTTCAAGAGAAACAGCAAAAGTGCTTTATTCAAAGTAATGTCCATCGCTAGCTACACATTTCCGACATCTTTCAGGTAATTTGTGGATACCGTCCCAATAGAACTTACCTTGTTTTGAGGCAAACCATTGAGAGACCCAATTTTCTACTTCTTTGTATCTTTTGAAGTGCTGCTCAAAAAGTGTGTGTGCCATGGATCGGAATAAGTGATAATCTGAAGGAGCAAGGTCTGGTGAATATTGTGGGTGGATTAATAAGATCTTCCCACGCAAGATCTTTTAATGTGTCTTTAACTGGTTTTGAAGTGTGTGATGGTACATTATCATGAAGCAAAATTACTTTACATGTCTTCTGGCAGATTCTGGACATTTCATAATCTAAATATTGTTCAAATTGATTATTTGTTGTCGGTAGCTATCAGTATTCATGGTTTCACCTGGTTTTAGAAGCTCATAATACACCACACCTTCTGATCCCACCAAATGCAGAGCATTGTCTTCTTTCTGATGCGATTTGGCCTTGTAGTTGATGTTGATGGTTGACATGGATCAACCATGATTTTGTACATTTGGAATTCTCAAAATAAATCTACTTTTTATCGCCAGTCACAATTCGATACAAAAAAAGACTTTCTTTCGTGCCGTTGAAGCAACATTTTACTGATGACTTTTTGGTTTTCCATTTGTCTTTCATTCAGTTGATGTGTTGTTACCCATTTTCCTTCCTTTAAAATCATTCCCATTTTTGTAAACGATTGGAAATTGCTGAGCAACGTTTGTTCTTTCTGTGAATTGTTTTTCAGTTTGACACACATCTTCATCCAATAATGTTTGTAATTGTTGGTCTTCAAACTTTTCGGTTGACTTGGTTGTTCTTTGTCTTTCTCTTCTAAATCATCATGTTTAAAGCATTTAAACCAGCATTCACAAGTATCTTGAGATGGAGTATGTTCATCATAAGCTTCCTGAAGTATTCAGCCTCACTTCTCTTCAAAATAAAGTAATGAATTAAAACTTTAGCCAAAAGATTTTGCTCAGTGGATAGAGCATCGGCCTGCGAACTGAAAGGTCCCAGGTTCGATTCTGGTCAAGGGTATCTTTGTTGTAGGTGCATCCCCAATAGGGGTTGTACAAGCGGCAGCTGATTGATATTTCTCTCTCATTGATGTTTCTAACTCTCTATCCCTCTCCCTTCCTCTCTGTAAAAAATCAATAAAATGTATGTTTAAAAAAAAAAATATATATATATATATATATAACTTCCCACAAATGCTCTGTTGTTGTTTTTTTTTGGCAAAAGTTCATCATTTCTAAGTGTAAAAATATCTATGATGTTATTAATAACATCAGCAAATTTGACATGAAGTTTTGAAGCTTGCTGTCAATACAACAAAATAGCATATTTATCAAATCACATGTATATCAACATGTGTAGCTCCATCCATTGAAAAAAATCTTATTTATTAACTGGTACAGCTAGTATATTGTTGGGTTGATGAAAATATAGCCAGAGGCATTCAGGAACCTGACCTTATGTTTCTCCTAAGAGCAGTGGTTCAGTATTTAGTGATTCAATGCTTGAGGTGACTTTATAGAATATAACTACTGTGAGTAATAAGAATCAACTGCATTTGACTCATTACTTTATTCCTTATTCATTTATTCAAGTAATATTTTATTTGTTCTTTAAGAATACGTATTTGAACACTTATACTGGGTGCCAGGCAACTTCTACATGACTTACACTTTCCCTTTTGTGTTCTTATGCCCAGTATTAGTAGTCTTGCTGTAGTCCAGTGATTCAAAATATTTGTGTGGTTTATAATTGCACATCATACATGAAGTGTCAGATTGTATTTAAAGATTGGGAGTTGGGGGCTGAATGTTTTGAGACTATGAACATTTTTACTTTAGCTACATATGCTAGATTCAGATTTCTCAAGAAACTTTCTAGGAATTGTCCTGCCTTCTTAAAGATCAGATTTTTTTTTAGCATGAAATTTCTTAATGGGGTCATGTCAGATGATAGCAGAACCATACCTTCCTGCACCAAAATGCTGCTACATGGGCTTGCAGGCAGAACTTATGACTGGCAGTATTATGCCTCAGTGATGCTTTACTGATCTGAAGCCAAACCAAACTGGCCCCTCTCCTCTGATTCCTCCATCTCTCCCACATATTTGTATTTTCATCTCTTTCTACTACCTCTTCACATTGTCTCCTACATCTGTACTCAAGCAGAGGGAGGGGAAATGGACTTGAAGAGCAGATGTTCACCTTATGGTCTTTGTGGCTCCCTAGATACATTCTCTTCCATTAAAGTGTTTCTCATTTCCTGGCTTTGATTGTTCAGGATGTATGAGGACTAAGATCTGTACCTTACTGCTCTTCTCTCCTGATGTTAGGAAAACCAGTTACACTGGAATCCCCCAAATGTGATGGGGGGGAAGGGGTACATGAAAGTACATTTCTGACTACCTGTAAGTAATAAGTGCCAGCAGTAAAAATTAATCTTGATATTTTTGTGATAAGTAGTTAAATAACTAGAGTGGCTTTCTTTGAACATCTTTGAAACTTCACTCCAAGAAAATGAGGACCAAGGCTAGAAAAAACCACCTTTGAATATGCCTAGCAGAATGTGTAGGACAAATAGGCCTCAACAAATACATATTAAATCAATTAATGATTAAAATATCTCATTTAAAATATAAATGGTAATGTTAATTTGATGTTTATTCTTTTCAGATACAGATGAATATAGACCTCCTGTTTGGAAATCTTACTGTAAGTATACTAATAATTTTAAATTGGGTGGATTATAGTGCTTTATACGTACTATAAAAATACTAGGATCATTAGATAGGAAGTCATTCCATTTTGTACCTATTATTAAAAAGTTAATTCACAACAGAATTTTGGAATAGCAGAAGTAATTATGGGGAAACGGGTGTGTCTGCAGCCTGTACATGGTTTGCACGTGTGGAGCCTGCATAGAATTCCTTATCATGGAACCTGAGACTGCTTGTTGGCAATGGCTGATAAACTAATGCAAGGAAAAGCTAGCTAAGAATTCAGGCTGTTTAATTATTTATTCTCAGATCTTGATTCTTTATAGGAAGAAGGACTCTATTAATGTATTAAATCAGGAAGCTCTCTTGATAAAAAGAATGGATAAAAAATGACGAAAGAAAATCAGTCTTTTCTTTTTTTAGTAATTGTCTTCTCCAATATAAGAGAGGCATTTGACTTCTGTATTGCTCTTTAAACTTTGCATTAAAATAAAAATTTCTTCAAGACTAGGTTCTTAGTCTTTTATTTTCTCTTCCTTATTTTCTAGAAAATAGTGTTTCATCAACTAAAAGATATTTTTTAAAAAGTAGAAATAAGGTTAAATATAATCAATGAAGTTTTTTAAAAATTCATGAATGCACTATTGCAAAAACCAGTACTGTAAGCTTTTGTTTGTTGTCTATAGAGATGAATAAGCAATCTAAGAAACCTTTCTTTAAATATAGATTATTAACATCTTGTAGATGTTGAGTTATTCTAACTTTTGATATTGATATGTTTCTGAAATTTGCTAACTGAAGGAGCAGCAATTCAGTTTCTTGTTGGATTTGTATTCCCAGAACGATGGAGAGTTTTTATTTTAATAGGTTGTTACTCTGGGCTAATTATAGTAAACAAAATATGAACAATTTCTGAAATATTGCCATACATGCATTTTCTCCACCCCTGTTGGTGCCTTTGGTTTCTGCCTTTGGTAGAATGTATAAAAATGACTAAAGTTCTTTAATTTCCTAAAAATTTTGTATTGTAATCTCATTGGCAGAAGCCTATTTAAAATTATTTTCTGCATTTTTTGGTTTTCAATTTACCTTTGCTTCCTTGCTCTGACTTGTGCCTTACACTTTTTTTTTAATGTAAGAGCACTTATGTAGCCTGATACTGTTATGGAATTATGGGGGTGATTTTGATCCCCCTAAAGAATATTGATTACTATATGTAGTATATGCAATGTATATTTTTTTCCTATCATCATATGTCCTACTGTAGCCACCATTTGTCTTTAAAAATGGCATATGTCTTTTTTGGGGGTGAGAATACTGCTACTGAATTTTACAGTTTCTTTTAATGACTTCAATGCCCAGGCTTCTCCCTCCATCATTTTAATAATAGAAACAGGGAGGAAATTATTAGAGTAGACTTTATCTCCTGGCCATCAGATGAAAAAACTTCATTCCACATCAAGGAAATGTTATGATTAAACTGTGTTAAAACCAAGTGGAAAAGCCCATTTTAAAAATAGGTCAGACATATATATATATATATATATATATATATCTTGGTGAGAGTTGATAATTGACAATAAATTCTACATTATTTAGCACCAACAGACCATAATACATTCATCATTTCTCTATGATGTGAATTAAATTTTTGTAAGTAAAAAAATTCTCAAAATGTTAAAGTCTAAATGGATTGAAATTTTTAAAAAATGAGTTATGTAAGTAAATGTTAGGAGGAAAATGCAAAACAGAAACTATTTAATGTGTTCTGGTTGTTAACTTCTAGTCTATATTATATTTGTAAAACCAAGGGGGACTGTTAAATCTTAATGTCAGAAGTTGCAATTTGTTAAGGTGGTGTTGTTTTTTGTTGTTGTTGTTTGTTTTTTACTTTCTGTCTCTAGCATGATGGGATTTGGATGGCTTTTCACAGTGAGATTCTATAAGAAACATTTTCACTGTGAAATGAAAGAAACTTATTTTACCTTTGCCTCTGTTTTGCTTCCCACTGTGGTTTAGTTAAGCTTATGAAAATATAATTTTAAAGCCTTACAAATACAAACCAATGGGAAAATAGAATTAGAAAGAAGTCTAAGTTGAGGGTTCTCTTTAAATAAATACAATTTTATTGCTTATTAATAGGTATTGCTTGAATTAACCAGGGACCTAACATGCAAAAAATGGGGCATGGGAGCCAAGTGGGGACTGTGAGGAAGTAGATAGAGCATGAATGGCCTGTCCATAGGGAGAGGCCCATAGTGAGCGTTCCTTCACTGTGCTCATTCACCTGGAGCTGAGTTCTCTTTTGCTTTATTGTTGGAGTTAAAGCTCTTAACTTTTAAGTGTTAAAAATAAATTTAAACCAAACGCATGTGAGCTGATTTTGACTTCAAGTTACCAACTTGTGATCTTGGAACTTGATTAAAATGTATTGCCTCTAGGTATTGAGAAATTCACTAGTAAGTATTTAAGCATTGAAATTCTAAGATGATTGAAAAATGTTAAGTACTTTAATCATATATCTCCTTAATAATTTAGCTATTAATTTTTGGTAAATCAGTTAATGATTATACAATTTAAATTTGGCTTCAGTGCTTTTTCTTCTCTTCCCCACCTCAGAATTCCTCCCTTCATATCATTTTTTTTAACTCATAAAAAGTTATTCATAGGAGTATTTTTGAAAAGGGACCTCACACAGTAAAATATGGCATCTAAAATTGTTTTAACGTGCTGTCTTTCTTAGGGATTTTTGCAACCAGGAAGAAAAGGCACAAGAATACATTTCTATGAGTAGAATTTCAGTCATTACTAATGAGAAGGGCTTTGTTTATGTTTTGATCTTTAACAAGTAAAGCTGTATCTTCTCTCTGCCTTTTCAGTGACGAACTCAAGATGCATTCTGGTGATCAAATAGTACTCCAGAGAAGTTTTGCTATTATTGTCAGTCACCTACATACTATCATAACTAATCTTTGTTGAGTGTTTACTTTGTGCCAAGGACTTTTTGTCTAACATAAAGTAACTTATTTAATCCTTTCAGTATTCTATGAAATAGACACTATTTTTATTCTCTTATTGCAAATGAAGAAAACTGAAGCACAGTGTGCAGTGTTAGTGGCGGAGCCCAGTGTTCAGACAACCCCCAGATGGTCTGGCCCAGGAGTTCACATTCTTAGACACAGTGTTATATCGCCTTTACATAGCAATACAGGACAGTAGTGTGTGTCTGTTCTCAGTATACATATTGTGTGTAATATACACATACATACATATAGTCTAATTATATGTGCATGTATATGTAGTCTAATTGTATATACTTATATATGTTTCTGTGTATGAATCAATTCAATCAGAGGTGAAGCCTATATAATGACATGTAATTAAAGTCTGAGTCTTTATTATCTGACAATACCAGATGTCTGGGTAGTGTAATGTTATATATGTATTTAAATACAATATTAACTTAAATTCAATTGAATGTGATTATATGTTGAAATAAAAAATAAATTCCTTCCAAGCGATAAATTTAAACATACATAAACACACTTTCTCTAATAACCACACATTCTATTCATTATTTTTTTACTTCAAATAAAAAAAGCCAAAGACAGTCTAAAAGATCATGGTATTGGTATAACTTTCACTGATCCATTTTTAAGTACTCTAAAAATTATCCTCTCTTTGGCAAGTTATTTCAGTGCCAAATTTATTTATTTATTTGCTTCATGTGCCCAAATTGAATAAGTGGCAGTAATATTGGCTCAGAAGTTTTATTTAAAGGGAGATTATAAAAAAATAAATTTTAAACATTTAAAAGATATGGGAAGATTTTTGAAGATAAAGGTTTACATATAAATAGGGGAGAAAAATGGCATATCTAGCCTTTAAATTCTAATTTTAGTTTCAAGTTTGATATTTAATAATGTACTTAAAAATACATAACCATTACTGGTTTGTATCAGAGAAAAGTTTTAAGTAATGCAGCCACACAAAAATGGGGGGGGGGGAATAAATTACTCAGATTATGGAGAACAGAGCCAGATATCCAGTATGGATTTTTTACAAGGCAGAAAGACAATTTTGTGTTTTCTATTTGTGTTTGTTCCTGAGCTTTCACTAAATTAATTAGGTTTACTTTCTTTGCTTTGTTCATAAAAAGTAGGACTGTACCACAGTTTACTTGTGAACCTAAAAAAGCAGAGTTTGTGACTCCTAATATATTCAGAAACTCTACATAAGAGAAATGACATCTTTTACTTTCTTTCTTGTAGTGTATCAGCTGCAACAGGAAGCCCCCCATCCTAGAAGAATTACCTGTACTAATGAGGTGGGTGTAATGAAATTGTTACAATGACATGGTTTTCATTTATTTGTTTCCCAAACTTTGACCTTCTTCATTGGCTTGGTTATTTGTGGAATTAACCATTTACAGTACACCATAACATTGCAACTTGAATGCATTTTTCTTACTTGAAATAACTGTCACTGTTTAAGGGACGGTCTGGGAACACTATAATATGATAGTATAGTTTTAAGTGATGCTAATCTTTTTTATACATACATTCTTCTTCCATTTTTTGCTTTTAAAACAAAGTTTGAAGGCATTATGGAAATATTATTTTTTCCATTAAAAAGATGTAAGTCATGATGTAAAAAATAAGCAACGACATAGTTCACAAAAAAAAAAAATAGGACATATGATAATATATAGGAAAAGATGTTCAGTTTCATTAATAATAGAAATGCAAATTAAAATACATAGACCATTGTCGCCTTTCAGAGTAGCAGAAGTTCAAAAGCCTATTAGCATAAACTTGGTTAGTAAGCCTGTGAGGACAGACACTTATATATTGCTGATGGGAATGTGCCATGCTACAATTCTATGAGAATTTTATAATGTCTAACAAAATATACTTCACTAATCTTCGATCCACTAGTCCAAGTTATAGGGATTTACCTTGGTGAATTATCTATACAAATATGGAATAACATATGTTAAAGTTTTTAGTGTAGGACTGTTTGTAGTAGAGTATTAGGAAAAAAAACCTAAATGTCTATAAGGAAGATTTCTCTAAGATGATATGGAATGATATAAAATGTATATACAGTATAGTAAGTATGGTCCCTTTTTAGTAATAAAGAAAAGAAAATAACTCTGCCTGTATGGTGCAATGGTTGAGCATTGACCTATGAACCAGGAGGTCATGGTTCAATTCCCAGTCAGAGTATATGCGTGGGTTGCAGGCTTGATATCCAGTGGGTTATGCAGGAGGCAGCCAATCAATGACTCTCTCATGACTGATGTTTCTATTTCTCCCTCTCTCTTCCTCAATAGAAAAGAAAAGAAAGTAAGAAAAATATAAAGGTTATTTTTGTAAAAGAAACACAGAAAGGATTAGCCAGAGATTGGTAAAATGTTTATCCATAACGAGTGGGGGAGGAGCAGTGCTGAGGTTGTATGGATGGGAGTGAGACTTCTCTGAGGACATGTTTTTATATAGTTGTGACTTTTGAATTATGCAAATGTTTCACTTATTCAAACAGATTTAAATAAAAATGATAAAATGATCAGAACTGAACATAAATGAATCTACCCTTCCAGATAGGACAATGCCTCACTCAGAAAATATTTCTTAAGGCAAATACTCTCTTTAAGTCTATCCCAGTACAAATTTCCTTAGAAACTTTTCTGCTGGGCCTTTCTTTATCTCAGAGCCCGCACACACTGCCATGAAAAGCTAGGGGAGATTAGCGGGGGAGGTTATGGCCCCAGTGGGAGAACAAAGGGGCATGATTATGTTAAGATGTTAATAGAAGGGGGAATGTGGAGTAACCAGGAAGGAAAGTCACAATCTCTTCTGACAAATTGTGGCATTAAGGTCTTAGGTGTTTTATTTTACTTTTTGGCTAAAGTAATATAAATATTTTTTTCAGATTTGTAAAGTCCTAGAAATGAAAAGATAATTCAGTCCAACTCTTTTAAAATATGAAGTGTTTTATAGATAAGGAACAGGTCTTGAGAGTCAGTTAATCTGCTGATAAAACTGGAACTCCAGACTCTGGTTTTTCTTTTTCTTAATATTTGCTTTAATTTGTCACATACACAAAATGTTAAGTAATGTTTTGAACATTTGCATTAGCACAAATATCTTTCTTTTTTATTTTTCCAATAGGTAGAAAACAGACCAAAGTATTATGGAAGAGAGTAAGTATGGATTATCAGAAAACATTTTATAGATTGGAATATGTAAGAGAGACAGTTAAATGGGTTCTTTTAGTAAAAATGAAGACAGAATTCAAGTTTGGATGACAAATTATTTTTCTGATTATAAATGTAATTATTCTAATTGGTGAAAACACAGAAAATAAAGACAAGTAAAGAGAAGGAAGTAACATGGGGAAATGTATGCAAGAATGTTAAAGTAAAGCCATGTAAGTAAATAAATAGTTCTAGATGTTTATGAGGGAAACATTTGTATTTGTGTGACCATGTATATATTAAGCATATAGATATATATACACATGTGTGTTGGGATATGGGTTGTTTAGTTATTCACTTTTCTTTATTTTTCAATTTTCTTATAAAATTTATATAAGTAAATATATGCCACCTAGAAAGAACTATTAGCAGTTTGAAGTATTACCTTCTAAAGATCTGTTTTTCTAATTGATTTTACAAAATGGAGATATGCTTATAATTTCTGTAGCCTGATTTTTTTCATTTTATATTAATAATGAACATTTTTCTATTTTATGAAAAATGTTATAAGTTTAAAATCCTTAATTTTTCTAAACATTAAAAGAAGGAAATATAGCTCTTTGGGGAAAAGAATAAAAATCACCTATTATCTCATCATTCCCCAAATAAATCATTTGTTTTTCTAGACTTAATATCATATCAAATAATGTATATGGCAAGTATTTGGAAATTATTAAAAATTCTATTTAAGTTTAAGACTCTTGGGGTATAACACTGGTGTTCTTTATAGTTATACCTAAATTTAGTTATTTCTCTGCTTTTGGCATTTCAGTTGCATGTAAGTTATGCAATCATATGTTGCATAATGATGTTTCTGTCAGTGATGGATCACATATACAACAGTGGCACACCATGTACAACCTATATGTGAAGTAGGCTATATCGTCTAGGTCGTGTCAGGCAATCTTATGATGAAATCACCTAAAGTGTGTTTAAGATTCATGAGAAAAATCTCTAAAAAGTTGCTGCTTGCACCAAGATTTCTAAATTATTAAGGTTCCATTTTAGAGCCTTTAAGATATATTATTCCAAATTATTCCAAATTCAAGAAACTGTTGTTTTGTTTTTACCAGGAAAAGCTGCAAAGTTTCGGTATAGCAATAACTCAGTTCTATTATTTTGAATTACTAAAAGGGCATAATGTATGTTCTTGGTAATTTGTAAATCCCATACAAATGTAAGGTGATTTTAATGTATCTCTCTCGTTTAGTGGTACCTGGTTGTATTATTAATGGTAACACATAAGAAGCATCTTAGTGCATACAGCTTTTTATGGGGTAGAAATTTTGGGTCAAGTGTTATGAATAGTTTTAAGGGGTTGTTAATCCTCACCTGAGGATATTTTTTCCATTTTTTTTTCCAGAGAGTGGAAGGGAGGTAGGAGAGGGGGGGAGAGAGAGAGAAACATCTATGTGAGAGAGTGTAGAGCCACATCAACTGGTTGCCTCCCACAGGTGCCCCCACTGGGGCTAGGGAGGGAACCCACAACCCAGGTACATGCCATTGACCAGGAATCAAACCCTAAACCTCCTGGTATGGAGGCTAACACTCTAACAGCTGCCCCATATTGGCCAGGGCAGTTTTAAGATTTTAAAATACCATTGTCAGGTTTTGTTACAAATTTTGTTTTTTTGATGTCATTCTTCTTTATTATTATTATTTTTTAAATATATATTTTTTATTGATTTTAGAGAGAGGATGGGAGAGGGAGAAAAAGAAATATCTATGATGAGGGAGAATCATTGATCACTGCCTCCTGCATGTCCCTTACGAGGGATTGGGCCTGCAACCCTGGCATGTGTCCTGACAGGGAATTGAACCCGCTTCCTGGGTTGACACTCAACCACTGAGGCATACTGACCAAGCGAATGGTATTCTTCTTTAAATTGAGTATTTTAAAAAGAACAGATAGTAAATTTTACTGATATTATTAATTGACAGATAAACTTAAAATAAACATATCCATATGCTAATCTAAAGGTAGGGATAGGTTACCATCTTTTTGTTCCAGCAGAGTCAGGGTAGACCTGATTCTGAAAGATTGTGGAATTTGGGAAGATCAGAAATTCCAAGCCATTGCTAAACCTAACTGTTTTAATTGTCATGATTTGAACATACCTGTCATGGACTGTTTTAAGACTTAAATTGAGATTGATTATTTCCATGAGAAAAATCTTTAAAAAGTTGCCGCTTGCACCTAATAAGATTCCTAAATTATTAAAGTGCCATTTCAGAGCCTTTAAAATATATTATTCCAAATTATTCCAAATTCAAGAAACTGTTTTGTTTTTACCAGTAAAAGCTGCAAAGTTCCGGGACAGCAATAACTCAGTTCTATTATTTTGAGTTACTAAAAGGGCATAATGTGTGTTCTTTGTAAATTTGTAAATCCCATACAAATGTAAGGTGATTTTATATTTTTAATATTAATCATCAGTCATCGTTGGCATGTTTTTCTTTTTCAGTGTTTTTCTCTGAATGTTATAGATGAATCTCTTGTGTTTGTGTAAAGAGTGTGTTTATTATTCTTCCCCCTTTTTCCTTTGCTAATCAAAAATAGGTTTTAGAAGGGAATAAAAGCAAGCATTTCAGTTCATTGCTTTTGGCATGAGAACCATTGATGCAGATTATGCACATTATTGGACAATCATGCCAATTAAGGGCAACACAGGGTCCTGGAAAATTGCCAACATAGACTCTGAGCCAAAATTTTGAGAAATGTTATTAGTATGAAGAAAGGAAATGGGACACATTTCTGTATATTTTTCATTATGTCCATGTGGTCAGACCGGCTGCATAAGAAGGGCATGTTTGCTCAAGAGAGGTGGTTGGTCTTCCTTTGGATGGTTGTGGATTTTGGTTTTGTAATTGTTAAATAGATTGGGCAGCTTTGGTGCTGTTTTATCACCACAGAGAAGCTGGCCAGGAGCCAGGCCCAGGGAAACATGAGCATAATTAAACTCCGTTGAGTTTATAATCCCCTTTGAGTATATGGCAGTACTTGATCTCGAAAACAACAGGGAAAGGTGAGGATTTTGTTTTGTCTTGTTTCATTGAGAAAGTGGAAGACATGCAGTTTCTGAATTGACTTTGTCTCTCAGGTTCCATGGCAGGATCTCCCGGGAAGCCGCCGACCAGCTCCTGAGTGTGGCTGAGGGGAGCTACCTCATTCGGGAGAGCCAGCGCCAGCCAGGAACCTACACTTTGGCTTTAAGGTTGGTCGAGGACCTATAATTATAACTATGCTTCATTTAAAACCCTCTTAATAGAGGGCTTTAAATTTTAAAAGCATCCAGCACGTAATTGAATTGGTTCTTGTTTTCTTGGGACCTAATTACCATTTTAATAACTTTGAGGCCCTTAAAAAATTCCTCATGAATGGTAGCACTCACTAATTAAGAACTGAAGAACTCTAAAAGCATTTTTATTGTAGCTGCTTTCTTGCATTTCATTGTGGGTTCTCTCTCATCTGTCCTGCTGTGTCAGCTCCATCTATTTCTTGAATAAGAAAAGGAACTAAGAGAAAAGATCTTTGTAACTCACAAAATTAAAGCCAATGTCATTTCTCTTAGGTTGGCTTTTGGTTGAAGCAGTTTTTCTTGGGAGCTCTTGGCTCTTTCCTATCAGCTGGACTTTTTCAGCATTTTGTCTGTTCTTAGCTTATAGTACTGTGCCCGGAAACAAATATTTCCATTAACTGCAATACAGAAGAGAAACATAATAGCATGCTTATCCTTGGGTTTACCTCATGCCAGGCCTCTAACCTCATTTTGTCTTCACAACTCCAGGATTTATGGATTGTTACCATCTCCACTTTACATATAAGGAAACAGAGGAATTAGAGGCTGAGTAACTTGGCCAGAGTCATACATTTAATAATTCATGTAGCTGCGATTTGAAACCTGTTAATCAAGTCTGCATTGCTGCCTCTCCAAAGGCTTGGAATAATTATCCATTGTCTTTGTCCATTCATCATTTATTCACCATTCTCCGGAAAAGCCTTAAAAATAGAAACTTTCTGCCCTGGCTCAGTGGTTGGAGCATTGGCCCGAGCACCAAAGGGTAATAGGTTTGATTCCCAGTCAAGGAAACATACCTGGATTGCGGGTTCACTGCCTTTCCCCTCCCAGGGTGTGTGCAGGAAGCAACTGATCTGTGTGTCTCTCACATCAATTTTTCTCTCTATATTCCTCCTCTTCCCTCCTTTATTCCCTCCCTTCCAGGCTCTCCAAAAAGCAATGGAAAAAAATCCTCTGGTGAGGATTAAAAATTAAAAATAAAGAAACTTTCTAAGAAAGAGGTCAAAGAAGTTAAGTTTCTTTCTATGGCCACAAAGAGAGAATAGAAAAGTTATTCAGGACTTTAATATGACCGTCTATGCCTGTGTGAATGATCAGGGACTGCTCTTATTCCCACCCATCAGATTTAATATTAATCTTTCTGATAAAAAGAATATAATTCAGTATTATTTTATACTGAATGCTGAATTAATTGCATACTTGGAAAACAGAACTTATTATAGGACTTCATGGAAATTTGCTTTTGATGACAAATGATAAAGTGTAAGTCCCGATTAATTATTTAATGATTTTGTGTTTTGTGGTGTAAATTATGGCATACAGAGGAAAAAATCTGAGCTGGGAATTCAAAAACCTATTTGTTTTGCCACTGAATGAACTAGAAGATCGATATGGGCCAACCACAGAACTCCTTAAAGTCAGTTTCTTCATCTTTCTGCTCCTAACATTTTATAATTTTAGGATTCTACAACATCACATTTCCAAAAAGTCTGGTCATCTGAGTGTGTGAGGTAAATAGTGGATCTGAATAAGGAAGAAGGAGGTACAGTGAGAGCAGACATAGAAATCTCCCCTTTGTTGCTGTCTTCTTACCTGCCCCTGAGATCACATAGTAAGTTACAAAAATGGAATTTGAATTCAGTTTTGCCTCATGGCAAAGTTTCCTTATTTTCCATTATGCCATATTGCCTCTCAGAACATGCCGTCAAGCAGTTTTCACTTAATGACACCAGCAGACACTATAGGGCCAAGGATTTAGTTTGGAGAAAAGTAGCACCCAGACCTTCCAAGTTCTTCCTCATTTCCTCCCCCTCACTCTCTCTCATGCTACCTATGCCTATGTTCTCTAATAGAGAGGAGGACTTCTTCTGGCTTATCTCACACAACCAAACATAACAATTTTTTTTTTGAAAGTGATATTTTTATTTTTTGGTGTTTTATTTTATTTTATTTATTTATTATTTTTTCCCCTTATTGCCCTCCCCACCCCCAAACCTAACAATTTTTTATTTCTTGAAGTTTTTATCCTGCCTTAAAGTTCCCTCTCCTTTTCAACTGCAATCCCCTTCCTGGACTAGTTTAGTAACTGCCTAAGAAATCTTCCAGTATCCAGTCTTGTCCCTCTAATGTATCTTCCACAGTATTGTAAATGCCAATCAGTCTTAAACTCTCATGCAGTGATCAGCAAGGTTGTAATGTTGGGGAGGGCAAAAGGTTTCAAAGATTACACCTCCCCCATCACTGACATCTCTCTCATACTTGTGGAGGCCCAATCCTAACCCTTCCCTGATGATCTTTGTGATCATGTGAGGTATTTCTCAGCGGAGTAGGTGTTATGTGAATGCTGCCACATCACCAGTTTTCTGCAGTGAGAAGAGATCTCATTCCATGGCTAGAAGGTATTCTGCAGTTGAATTTTACTCGCCTCTTCACCATCTTCTTCCACATTCCATCTCAGCCTGAATTTCAGGCCAGGCCTTATCTGGCTTTTTTTGCTTTTGCCCATGTTGACCCCTTGGTTCAGGAAACATGACTGTTGCTCAGTGAAAGGAAGTTTATAAACAAACATTTACATGGTTGCAGCGTGTAATTGAAGATGCTAGGCCAGGCATCAGATTACAGTACCTTATGAAGAATAAAATGTTTGTTTTAAAGTGACTTTGGGATTTTTCTGTATGTTTTTGACAACATTTGGATTAGCTATAGTTTAATGAGATGTGGCAAATACAGTTATGTCTCAGCTTAAGATAATTTAAGAAGTTTGAAAACAATTTTATCTTTTTCACAGTTTTAAAACAATTCTTTAAGAAATATTTTGTCATTAATTTTTCTAAGAAGAAAATATTACGTTCACTGTTGTGCATATAGAGTGACAAATGAAAAGGGATAGGACTAGTGCATGGTTTCTGTGATCTTTTATTAAATGTTAAGTATATACCAAAGAATAACTTATAAGAAACATAAAAATTATTAAATATCATGATTATAACCATTATGTGGCCAGCATGTATTCTAAGAAGCAGCCATTGCCTTTGGAGTCTCCTGTGTACTGTGCATTCCTCCCCTATTCCCCCTGCTTCTTGTTATTCGCACTGCAGCCTTAGCCGATGATCAGCCCCTGGGCCTTCTTTATAAATTTGTAACGTATGTTTGTATCCCCACACAGTACATTGTTTTGATTTGCTTGTTTTGGACTTAAAATAAATGGAACATGTAGAACGTATTCTTCATTCTTTTTTCACTCAACATGATGTTCCTGAGATATATCCTTACTGCAGAATATGGCTATACGTAGTTTATTTTCACTGCTGTATAATAACCCATTGAATAATTATACTATAATTTTAGTTGCTTGACCTTACTGTGTATTTAACCTCTTTGAGCTTTAGTTTCCTGTTTGTAAAATGAAACCTTTAAGATTCTTTTTTTTTTTATTGATTTTTATTTTATTACTTTGTTTTTGAAGTGGTTGTTAAGAAAACCTTCTCTTGGGGTCATCTAGCAAATACAAGTGTATTTATATTGCCAGATACTATTTTTTAAGATTCTTTAATTAGCAGCATCCTACTTTCAAGAATCAAATTATCTTATCAGTTGAGAAGCCTTCAGCTCCAAGTGTTATCTGATACTCAAAAGCAAACTCTTCCCGCTTAAACAATACATTATTTAAGGTAATATTTCACATAATGAGAAATTCAGAAATGCAAAAGCATGGATGATCAGTATTCCCGTGGTGTTATGGAGGACTTCTGATCTTTCCATTTCTGGCCATTCACAGCATAGCTCCTGTCTAAGGCTGATTTTCCTTGTGGTCAGAGGTGGCTGCAGGGGCAGGCAGAGTTGTGTGCTTCCATCTATATGCTCCTTACAAGGGAGCGTACTGCTGTTCTCTTGTGCAGTATGCATCCTTCCCTTCAGGTTGATTGAGCCAGCGTTGGTCTCCCTTTTCCAACCTGGACCAACGGGCCAATAACATCCTGCAGGGAAATGCATGTACTGATTGTCCAACCAATATTGCAGGGTCCTGGACCTGGGAGATGGAGCCAGCTTCTGCTGGAAGATAAGGCTTTGGCAGGAGGTCTGGATTAATACATTCTGGTTTTCTTGTTTTAAAAGAAGGAAGAAGGTTGGAGTGTGTGTGGGGAGAGGGGGCGTCAGGGTGGAGAATGTGTACAGTTACACTATACAGCATAGTAGATATTCATTAAAGTAATTTCCATGTTAGATAATGAGGATCAATCCATGCTGTAATTCTTCAAATATTTTAGCTGATCAACTTCTTATTAAAGTAGTATATTCTGTTCTGTAAATAATAAGAAAATGTGGTATGAGTTCCACAGAAAGTCAGGTACATGAAGCCAGGCACCCAAGTTTTATAAATTCTGTTTGGTGATGTTTTGCTTACAGTATTTTCAAAATTTGATTTAAAATAGTTTTCAATCTGACTTAAAATAATTTAATATTTTAAAGATGATATGGAAAGTCTAATTATGTTAATATTTTCAGCACAGTGAAATAAATCCATTGTAGTTTTGACTAATATAGTCCTTAAAATATTTATCCCTGGTATGTCACTGACATGTGTCAAGGCCTTTCATAGAAATCAGAGTCTTGATCTTCATTACTAAATTGGGAAATTAACATAATCTCCCAGATAAATGCATCATCAAAAATAGCATTTATTGAGCTTCTGTATTCTGCCAGGGACTGGCTATCCAGATGGGTCAAGGAAAAAAGCCTTTAAGCTACTTCTGAAGAGTAGAGTAGAAGTTTGCCAGATAGAAGGGTAGGATGTGATGAAAATTAGTATTTTGGGAAGAAGAAACAGCCAAGGCCGAAATACATAGAATAGCATAGAACATTTGGTGGGTGTATGGTAGGTTGCTGGGGTTTGGGAATACAGGAACTGTGCGCAGGAAAGCCTGGTATTTCATGCTTAAGGATTTGGACTTTATCTGTGGGACATGGGAGTCAATGAAAACTTTTTTAGATGAGAGTGATGATCACATTTATGATTTAGAACTGTCATTGTAGGAGCAATAAGAATGAATGGAGTCCTGCCAGTTTTTTTAAGTAGTTAGACCCACTGAAGGGTCATGGGTTTGATTACTGGTCAAGGGCACATATCTGGGTTGCAGGTTTAATCCCCACCCCAGTTGAGGTGCATGCTGCAGGCAACCAATGGATGTTTCTCATATAAGTCTCTCTCTCTCTCTCTCTCTCTCTCTCTCTCTCTCTCTCTCTCTCTCTCTCTCTCTCTCTCTCTCTCTCTCTCTCTCTCCCCTCCCTCTTTCCTTTCTGCCCTTTCTCCCCCTCCCAATCCTCCTAGTCTTTCCCTTTATTCCACTCTCTCTAGAAAATCAAGAGAAAAATATCCTCAGGTGAGGATTAGCAGCAACAAAAAAGAATGAATGGAGAGGGTAGTAGGAATTAAGTTGTAACAGAATTACTCAGATAATTAATTTAGCACTTTTTCTTTGGCTATAGAGAACTGATATTTTAAAATCTTATAGATTTTAAAGTGTTCTTTTCAAGGAGAAATGTTAGCTTCAAATTTGGTAATTTCTGTTGAGTCTGATTCATTTTACCTACTCTAAATTGGGAGAAGAACAAGATGACAAGTGCAGGAGTCAGTACTCCCAAGTCCTGTGTCTGGGTATTCCAGGACAGAACTGGACATGGTCCAGGGAATGCTTTACCCACGGTGCTTGCACTTTCCTTGGTTTTAGGATGGCCAGTCATCGCAAGAATTATTTGGAAAAAATTTAGATAATGGAAAACAAATAAGAGTTTAAAAACTGAAAAAGCATAGTGTAACTCTGAATTTGGACATATTTATTGTATTTTCTGTTAAAATATATTTATTTGTTAAATTCTAAAATATACGTAAGCCTAAGTTAATCTGAAAAATAAAATTCATCATAGAGGTCATTGGGTATATTAGAGGCCTGGTGCATGAAATTTGTGCATGGGTAGAGGGGTTGTTCTTCAGTTCAGCCTGCTCCCTCTACAATCTAGGACCCCTTGAGGGATGTCTGACTGCCCATTTAGACTCGATCCAGGTAGGACATCCCTCTCACAATCCAGGACTGCTGGCTCCCAACTGCTCACCTGCCTGCCTTCCTGATTGCCCATAACCGCTTCTGCCTGCCAGCCTGATCATCCCTTAACCACTCCCCTGCCAGCCTGATTGAATGCCTAACTGCTCCCCTGCCAGCCTGTTTGCCCCTAATTGCCCTCCCTTGTGGGCCTGGTCACCCCTAACTGCCCTCCCTTGCAGACCTGGGTCCTCCCCAACTGCCCTTCCATGTAGGCCCAGTCACCCCCAATTTCTCTCCTCTGCTGACTTGGTCACCCCTAACTGCCGTCCCCTGCTGACTTGATCACCCCCAACTGCCCTCCCCTGCTGGCCTGATTGCCCACAACTGCCCTCCCTTGAAGGCCTGGTCCCTGCTAACTGCCCTCACCTGCTGGCCATCTTGTGTCCACATGGGGGCAGGATCTTGTGACCACGTGGGGGCAGTCATCTTGTGTGTTGGAGTGACGGTCAACCTGCATATTACTTTTTATTAGATAGGATTAAAGGCCTGGTGCATGGGTGGGGCCAACTGGTTTGCCCTGAAAGGTGTTCTGGATCAGGGTGGGTGTTCCTTTGGGGTGTAGGGTGGCCTGGGAAAGGGGCTTGTGGTGGTTTGCAGGCCGGCCATGCCCCCTGGTGACCCCAGCAGAGGCCCGGTATCTGGGATTTATTTATTTTCCACAATTGAAACTTGGTAGCCTGGAGAGAAGCCAAGCCTTCTGCTCTCTCTGTAGCAGCAGCCGTTGGAGCTTTGTTGCCTTAAGCAGAGGCCTGGGCCCAATAGGGTGTGTGGAATGCTTGGCTTCCTCCATCACCAGGGGCAACCCAAGCCTCCCTCCTGCTCTCTCTGTGGCTGTAGCCATCTTGGTTGGGTTAATCTGCATACTCTCTCTGATTGGCTGGTGGACGTGGCTAGTGGATGTGGCTTGTGAGTGTAGGTGGAGGTATGGTCAATTTGCATATTACTCTTAGATAGGATTATTGCACTACTTGCATAAAATTAGATATCTATTGGGTATATTAGGTATATGTAATTAGAGAAATGTCTAAAAGAATGATCACCAAAATGTTCATAGTGTTCATCTCTGAATGATAAATTTAAAGGTGATTTTTATTTCTTTGTAGCTTTCTGAATGCTGATTTGTTTTCTGTTTTTGTTTTTACAATGCATGTGTAGAATTATTACAGTTAACCAAAGAAAATCAATAGGGCTATCTTCATTTTGAGAAGTATTCAAGACACTATCTGCACTCTTTAAGGAAAGTGGAAAATAAAACTTCTATATCTCTGAAGATCTGACTCTTGAG
The DNA here is from genome assembly GCA_004026805.1 of Lasiurus borealis. NCBI lineage: Eukaryota > Metazoa > Chordata > Mammalia > Chiroptera > Vespertilionidae > Lasiurus > Lasiurus borealis. The sequence continues at coordinate 20,442 of PVJN01009119.1, read as the reverse complement.
TGGAATGTATTAACTTATTTAAATAGTTGTTCAGAATTGAAGAATTGGTCAGCCTTGGAGGTTATAGAGAAGGCAGTCATGTTGCTATAACTATACTGCATTTCCCAAAATAATTTGATCATGAGATCCTCTTTTCATGGAATCCCTCTGTAGAACACACTTCGAGAAATATTCCATTAAACATTTGATTTGCACAGTTCCTCTTTCTCTGAATTTTATGCCCCAAGCAACCTTCTAATTAAGGCTTTCCATGTGGTCTACATGGAGAGAAAACTTAAAATATATAAGTAGAGTATTAGGGACTTTTGAGTTATTTCTCATTTTCAAGTTAACAAAATAGAATTAAATGCTGCAGTTGAGGGAGAAAAGAAAGGAGGACAAATCTATCAGATTTCTTCTATTTGGTAAGTTAAGAGAGACATCCTGCTGCCCAGTGTGCCTCAGTGGTTGAGAAGTCATCCCTGCACCAGGAGGTCATGGTTTGATTACTGGTCAGGGCACATGCCCAGGTTTTGGCATCACCACCCATTAATGATTCTCTTTTGTCAATCTCTCTCTCTCTCTCTCTCTCTCTCTCTCTCTGAAATCAATAAGTGAAAAAGAGACATCCATCTCATTTTTTTTCACATCTCTTTTTAGTAAATAAGTCCCCAAAATTTTCTACTGAAGTGTTAAATTGATACATAAAATTTAAGGGCTTATTGCCTCATTGATTTTTTTTTTTTCTTTCTTATTTCTGATTTTATTTTCCTGAACCAGAAAACATTTACTTCCTATTTAAAGAGTGTTCTGAAACACCTACTTATGGCACCAAAGCACCATTTTTATGTATTAAAAAATTGCAGACTTGGCTTTGCAAGCTATGAAAACTTAACTCTTTTTTTAAAACCCCTTTTTATTTTTATTTAGTTATAAATAACATGCCAATTTACCCACTTAAAGTGTACAGTTCAGTGGTTTTTAGAGCATTCAGAAAGTTATGCAACAAAATCCATTTTAGAACATTTAATCACCCTAGAAAGAAACTCCATACCCATTTTCAGTCACTTCTTATTTCTCCCAACCCTCCTAGCCTCAGGGAACCATTAGCCTACTTTTGTCTCTATAGAGTTATGCATTCTGGCTATTTCATACAAATGGAATCATATATACGTGTTCTTTTGTGACTGCCTTCTTTCCCTTAGTATGTTTTTAAGGTTCAATCATGTTGCTAAATGTATCACTACTTCACTCTTTTTTATTAATGAATATTTAAATAATGTTCCAACGTTTGCCTGTTTGCCTATTTTGTTTATTCATTAGTTGAGGGACATTTGGATTATTTCCACTTTTTGGATATTATGAATAATGCTACTCACAAGTTTTTGTGTGGACATACGTTTTTAGTTCTCTTGTATATATACCTAGGAGTAAAAATGCTGGATCATATTGCAAGTTTTTTTGACATTTTGAGGAACTGCCAAGTTTTTTTTCCAAAGCATTTTAACCATTTTATAGTCCTACCAGTATTACAGTATATGATGGTTCCAGTTTCTCCTTCTCACCAGCCTTTACTATGTCTTTGATATCAACAGTGCATGTGACATCCTAGTGGATGTGAAGTGGTATCTCATTGTGATTTTGAATTGTACCTTACTCTTGAATGGTACTTCATTTTTCAAATGTTTATGCTCAATATCATTTTTATATACTGCTATCTATTCAAACTTCACTTTTATCTCAAAAGTATGCATACAGAGCAATGGATTTAAAGCAACAGTAAATGAATTTAAAAAGTTGATTTTTGTTGTGTTTTTTTTTTTTGCATTTTAAAGGCACAGCATAAGGCAAATTCCATTGAGCATTTCATTTAGGGTGGAGTTGAGTTTCAAGTACATCTGGGGGGCTAATCAATAGGAACTTTGATCTGAGAGAGTTAACTGATTTTGTGGTTATCTATTTCCTTTGCAAAGGGAATCTGGAATCTGACTTATAGACCTAATTGAGGGCACAGTAGACAATATACCAGCTTCTCTTAACAGGTCCTATTACTTGGTAACAAGATACAGCCCTAGAATGCATTGGTAATGTGCCTCCTTCCCTGTGACTGATTTGTTACATCCAAATATTTTTTTAATGGATTTAACCATTTTACAAATATAATAATAGTTAAATTTCCTGAACATTTACTGTATTAGGCATTATGGTAAATACTTTATGTGAATTATCTTTCAGTATTTTCCAATACTTTTTCATAGTAGACATTCACTGAAAATTATATGTAAGGAGGTAAATGCATGAGGCTGATTAAGGCCAAGTATGACTGGCTGAAGGACTGAAGCATCTAACATTCCCAACCTCTGTAAAGGCTGGACAGGTTTGATACCTTGTAATCTGTGTCCTCTATTTGTGGCTTCTAGGTTGGAAAACTTAGTTTTAGCTGTAAGAGAAGTTTATGTTATATGGACTACATTTTCTGCAATTTACAGATAAGACTAAGATCATGGAGACTATAAGTTATTAAAATGAAAAACATCCTAAATCGTAATAAAACGAAACCTGGTGCATGAATTTGTGCATAGGTGGGATCCCTCCGGTTGGCCTATGGAGATGGGCCCCAACTCACACCCCTAGCCTCCCGCAGCCCCGCCTGGCATCCTGTCTTTGCCTAGCGCTGCTCCCTCACCACCATCCCACCTATGGGGTGGTTTATCAGGGCCAGTCCCATCGCTGTGGCCGCCACCACTGATTGGTGTCTGTGGAGTGATTGGGCCCCCGCTTGCACCCACCTTGACCTGGTGCTGCCCACCCACCTGCTCCACCTTCCACTGTGGTCCTGCTCTTGTTGGGGCCCATTGGGCCTGGCAGTGCCTCCACTGCTGTCTGCTGCCAGCACCGTGTCACCTGCCATGTTCTGTGCCACCCCCTGGTGGTCAGCGCACAACATAGCGAGCGGCCAAACAACCACTGAGGAGACAGTTTGCATATTAGGCTTTTATTATATAGGATATGCAGTACTTTACATAAAGAATTTGAGATAAGAGTAAACTCAGCTTTTAAATCAATCAGATTTTAATGATTTTAACATTATTAACACATAACTATTTTTGTAAAATACACCTTTATTTAAATGCTCTAAGGACGAGACTTATTCAACTAATTCTCAAGGGATTACTTTTCACCACTACCCCCAAAAAGAGAAAAAGCCAAATTACATACATGTTATATATATACTGCTCAATTATTTAGCCTAAATTTCCATTATAAAATCATTTGGTGATCATTTATATTTATAGAAATAATTTTGTAGTGACTTTGGGTGACACTTCAAATAAAAACAGCAATGATAATTTATAAAGATAATAGCATGTTTACATCCATGTGATTTATTACATCTTTTTGATTATGAAAATACATGGATATGTTAAAAAATTTAAAGAAAGAGAAGCATATAAATAAATTACATTACTTTCCCAGTACATACCCCTCGTTCCACTTTCTAGAGATAATGCCATTTATAATTATTTGGCTGTCCTTCCAGATATTGGTCATATATAAAATATACATATATTTTAATGGCATGTATGTATTGTATTTTATTTTAGGTGATAATCGCTAGAGGTTAACTAACCATAGCAGCAAAGATAATCTCTAGTATTTGCAGGAGTTCACCCTATTGTCTTCCTGACTATATAGTTATGTAATAAACTGCTAATGCCTGACAGAAGCCATCAGTACTTTATTTAGCTTTAGCTGATGGTTGGTAGCTTAAGAATATGTTGAGCTGTCTCCTGTGAGTTTAGCTTCCATTTCTATGAGGGGGGTTGATGATAAAATGAGGCTCCTCTGTGATATAAGTGCAATTGTGATTTAATTTATTGTGGCTTAGATTTAGAATGCTGACATGATTCGATTAATTGAGGGAATTCCTGTGAGAATGTTATTTTTACTCTTTACTGCTCTGAAATTTTAGAATGAAGAAACTATTGCTGCTGTATTAGAAAATAATAATGCATTGAAATTTAAAAAATGTAAATTTGCTAGGATTGGAAAAAAACAACAATTTTTAATTGAGTCTCAGAACATTTGGTTGACTTTTAAAGTGAACTCAGCCAGAGTTCCTGGGTAAAGTCAGCGAATTATAGTGTATTGGTAAAGGAGCTTTAACATCTTTACAATGTGAACATTGGATGAAAGCTTTTCCACATCTAGGAAGAAGGATCAAAAGTAACTGGGGAAGGATTATGCTGCTGGTAGGCGTTGACATGTAATGTACTTGGTGTTCTTTGATCTGATAGCTCATGATAGGTTTAGTTGGTTACCATGGTTTCGTTTCATTTCCTGCAAACCTTCTTGTTGTGCTATTTGGAATAAGTGGAAAATAATGTTCTGCAGAATAATTTTTGAAAAAGGGTTTCTACTTCTCTTAGTTAAAGATTATAAATTACTTTTTGGGAAATTTTCTGGATATAAGAGTATGTGAATAACACATGTGTTGACAATTGAATTTAGTCATCCTGTAGTATCAGGATTGTTATGGTAAAAAGAATCGCATAATTTACTTTAAAACGTAATACCATGTCATCAGTGCCATAAGCTTTTTAAAAATATTGGTATAATCCACTTTATATGAAGGATCCTTAGATCAAGTATGCATCAATAAAACAAACTGTCGAAAGTAATTGATATGTCACAGTAGGGAGTGTATAGTTTAATACAAGGCACTGCTTACTTGAATAAAATAGGTGTGTTTCTAAAAATGGTTGCAAGTTGAAATGTAAATGCAGAAGAGTTCCTAGCTGTTTTAAAAGATTATTTAGTTTTTTCCTAACATATATACAACACAGAAAACATTGAATGTAAAAGACTGAAGGAAAAGCACAAAAATCACCTAAAATCCTACTACCTAGAGACAACAAGCACTGTAAGAATTATAGTGTAACTCTCAGACTTTCCTGGGTTTAAAGAGAAGGATCCATATCAAGGACATTTTCTGTGGTATACTTTTTATTTATTTTTATTTTTATTTTTTTAATTTTAATCTTTATTGTTCAGATTATTACAATTGTTCCTCCTTTTTCCCCCCATATCTCCCCTTCACCTGGTTCCCACCCCACCCTTTGCCCTTACCTTCCCTCCCTTGTCCTCATCAATAGGTATATGATTTTTATCCAGTCTCTCCCTGCACCCCCTCACCTCTTTCCCCCTGAAAATTATCAATCCACTTCCTTTCTATGCCCCTGATTCTATTATATTCACCAGTTTATCCTGTTCATCAGATTTTCAATTCATTTGATTTTCAGATTCACTTGTTGATAGATACATATTTGTTGTTCATAATTTTCACCTGTATTGTTTTCTTCTTCCTCTTCTTAAAGAATACCTTTCAGCATTTCATAAAATACTGGTTTGGTGTTGATGAACTCCTTTAGTTTTTTCTTGTCTGTGAAGCTCTTTATCTGCTCATCAATTCTGAATGATAGCTTTGCTGGGTAGAGTAATCTTGGTTATAGGTTCTTGCTCTTCATTACTTTGAATATTTCTTGCCACTCCAATCTGGCCTGCATAGTTTCTGTTGAGAAATCAGCTGACAGTCAAATGGGTACTCCCCTGTAGGTAATGAACTGTTTTTCTCTTGCTGCTTTCAATATTCTCTCTTTGTCTTTTGCCCTTGGTATTTTAATTATGATGTGTCTTGGTGTGGTCCTCTTTGGATTCCTTTTGTTTGGGGTTCTGTGTGCTTCCTGGACTTGTAAGTCTGTTTCTTTCACCAAGTGTGGGAAGTTTTCAGTCATTATTTCTTCAAATAGGTTTTCAGTATCTTGCTTTTTCTCTTCTTCTGGTACCCCCATAATTCTAATGTTGGTACACTTAAAGTTGTCCCAGAGGCTCCTTACACTATTTTCACATTTTTTAATTCTTTTTTCTTTTTGCTTTACCAGTGGAGTATTTTTTGCTTCTTTGTATTTCAAATCTTTGACTTGATTCTTGTGATCCTTTAGTCTGCTGTTAGGATTCTGTATAATATTTTTTCAGTCAGTGTATGTTTAATTTCTAGTTGGTTCTTTTTCATCTCCTCTTGGGTCTTGCTAAATTTAAAATTTTTTCTAGGAAATTCTTAAAAAACTTTATAACTGTGGTTTTCAACTCTATATCCAGTAGTTGTCCTCCATTTCTTACGTTTGTGTTCTGTTCTTTAGTCTCTACATATTTTGCTGCTTCCCTGAGTTGGTAGAGTAGCTTTGTATGCTAGCTGTTCTATGTGACCCAGTAGCTCTGCCTCCCTAGTTACTCAAGGCGGACACTCTTGGTGCACCCCTTTGTGGACAGTGTGGACAGCCTTGTTGGAGTTAATTCTTGATTGCTGTTGGTATCACTGGCGGCGGGGGGGGGGGGGGGGGGGGGGGGGGGGGGGGGGGGGGGGACTAGGGGAGAGTTGACCTCCAGGCCAATTGGTTGTGAGGATCAGTTGTGTCCGCACATTTGGGCTTTCCTCTAGACCTCTGCCTTTCGCATGCACATGTGTACTTGCATGAGCTTCCAGAACTCTGCCTTTCGGTTCTCCTGAGTTTCTGTGCACTCTTGGAACCCATAGGAGTCTGAGTCCACAGGGTCTCTCCCGAAACTGGGGTTCAGTGTAGTTGGACCTGGATTTCAGTGCTGTTGTGAGGTTCTGTTTTCCTCCCACTAGAGGAAGCTAGGCACAATCAGAAGTCAGTGCTCTGTGTGGGCACTTTTGAGAGCCCCCAGACTTCTGTCTTTCGCGGCTCCTCTAGGTTTCTGTGCACTCCTTACTTTTCACAACAGTCCAGATTCCCCTTATGAGTCTTGCTTGGAGCTGGGGTTCATTGCAGTTGGGGTTTTCCGTCTCCCTCCCACTAGAGGAAGCCAGCCAGACCCTCCTCCACCCATCCTCTCCATAAGCGTATCTCTGTACCTCAGCTTTTTGCAGCTCCTCTGAGTCTCTGTTTCCTTCTAGTTGTAGAATTTCCACTCAGCCAGCTTTCCTGTGATTCTGGATGGTGTCCGTTCTGTCTTTTAGTTGTAGTTTTGAAATTGTGCAAGGCAGCAGCTTAGGTGTCCACCTATGCTGCCATCTTGGTTTCCTAATTTTTCTATGGTATTCTTTTTAAATTAGCTATATATCATGAATATTTTCCATGTCAGTAAATATGTGGAAGTTTTCTATTTGAATTAATTCTTTGTAAGGTTAAGTTTTACATTGCAAATTTTTAAAGACTCTGGCTTTCACTTACTGTATTTACTTATTTAAATTTAGGCCCATCATAAACTTTTTTTTTTTTAATGTACAATATAGAAACAGTAAAATGCAGAAATGTAGGAAAAGAAATATATTACCGGTCTCATTGGCCACAAAGTAAATAATATTTTGGCAATAAGGTTTTTTCCTTCCTTCCTTCCTTCCTTCCTTCCTTCCTTCCTTCCTTCCTTCCATCCATCTATCTATCTATCTATCTATTTTAGAGGAAGGGAGCAGGAGAGAGAGAGGGAAACACTGATATAAGAGAGAAACATTCATCAGTTGCCTCCTGTATATGTCCTGACCAGGAATGGAACCTGCAAGCTGGGTATGTGCCCTGAGCCCACCTCTTTTTGGTGTATGGGGCGGTGGTCCAACTAACTGAGCCACGCCAGCTAGGGCTTGTTACTTTTTTATATATATACATACATACACACAGACACAGACACTGAGTGGCCAGATTATTATGATCTCTAAATGCATAATAATCTGGCCACTCAGTGTACATCCTTTATAATACAAGGCTAATATGCAAATTGTCCCCTTGATCAGGAGTTTGACCAGTAGGCGGGCTGGCCAACTGCCCATGTCCCCTCCCCCTGCCAGGCTGGCCAGACCCCATCCATGCACGAATTCATGCACTGGACCTCTAATACACACATACACACTCTGAGTGGCCAGATTATTATGTATTCAGAGATTATAATAATCTGGCCAGTCAGAGAGTGTGTGTGTGTGTGTGTATGTATATATTCTTGGCCACAATTAAGTGTAGTAAAAAAAAATTATGATGATACTCTTCTGGATGTTGGAGATACAAGGATGAATAAACAGTCAAGATCCCTGGCCATATGGAGTTTATCAGGGAGTGAGAGGATTAGACTTTAATGAGACTGTCCCATATAGAGTTAAAACTGAGACAAGTGCTATGGAGGGAAAAGGACAGGAAGTATGACTGTATAAAGGAAAATCTGATCTAAATTCAAGGAGTTTAGTGAAATGGGTTTCTGTTAGATTTTGTCTTATTTAAAGGTAAGTCCTTCATTTTGGGAAGTACTGTAAGCTGCAGCTTCTGCTCTTCACCCCTATTACCACACACCTCTTTTTTCTTGCTAGTCCCCAAAGACAATGAATTACGGGCAGTTCAGAGGAGCCTATTCTCTCTGGTTTGTCAGAGCTCTTGTTGTTTGGCAAGCTCTCAGTTCCATTGTAATTTCTTTTTGTGTGTTTTCTTTTTCTTTTTCTTTTTTTTTTTTTTTATCAATTTATATGTTTGTTTCCACAATAAAAGGACATATATCTGTAGTTCATCTGGCCACTAGAAAGGTGATGAAAATTTTCAAGGAATACTTTCATCCCATGGAGTTGAACTTTGAAGTATTTTAATTTTCCTCCCAGTAGAACTAACATATCTTAGAAATGTCTGGATAAATACATTTATATTTGTATATCTCTCTTATACACCACATCCACAAGACATGTGGACACAGATTTCTTTTTTTTGAAGATAATTTTGTCATAATTCTAGGGCAAATATCAGTCTTTTGTCATTTATGCTGTCAGCTATTCAAGTCTTGTCAAAGTACAGAGCATTAGTGCATTTTCCCTCAGTATAATGTGCAAAATAATAAATATGCAATAAGTATACAAATTGATTAAGATATTGCTTATTTTGTGGAAAAAAATATTTTTATTCTTTAAGTTTTAGTGGGTTTTATAAACTGAAACACTCATTTGAATAAATAGGAGCATGGGGTTCCAAACAATTATACAGCTTTTTCTAGTTAGATTTTGCCAGAACACACAGATTTCAGAATTTCGGAACACACCAATTTTAGATTTACCAGAATATAGCAATAGAAAATGGGAAAAGAAACTTCTCTCTCTTTTTTGTTTCCACCCTTCCTCCCCTATTTTTCAGATTTACTTATAAGCTATTTTACTAGAGCATACACACACACACACACATACACATATATGTACATATATATACACATATACATATACATACACACACATACTAAAGCCCTCAGGGGCAGGAGGCAATCCAGCAATCAGGGGAAGGCAATGCCTTATCATACCTCTGTGGCTGCCACTGCCGGCAGTGCAAGCCTTGTCTGGCTCTGGTTACCCGAGTCTTGGGTGGCCCTGGGCAGCCATCATCTGAGACTTGCCTGCACCTTGGGCTGGCCCTGGGTAGCTGGGGGGCTGAGGGCAGGTCTGGTCCCATCATTCATGTGCCACCCCCCGCCCTACCCCTAGCTGGGCTGAAAGGACTGTGGGACTCTGGCGGCAGGCACAAGGAGTGGCTGCTACCACCCACCATCCCCCTGGTGGAACTGAAAAGACTGGGGGATTCTGGCAGGGGTTGAGGGGACTGGACAGTGCCATCTTTGTGATGACATGACAGTCAATTTGCATATCCCCTATTTATTAGATAGGATATATTGTTTGTATATTCATATACAGTGGTACCTTGAGATACAAGTTTAATTTGTTCCGTAATCTTGAGGCGTGGGAAACTATGAAACGCTTGAGTCGCAGTGAACTGGTGGGTCGTGTGCAGCCGGCTGATCCATGCGATTACCCTATCTCAAATGTTGCTCGTATTTCAAAGCAAAAATCGCTCGCTCGATGGCTCGTATCTCAAAAATCTCATATGTTAGGGCACTCATATCTTGAGGTACCACTGTATATGATTTGAATATCAATATAATATATAAAAGTATAATTTATACCATTTTAAGCATTACTATCAGCAACCATTATATATATGGTTGATATTTAACTAGTCAAAGTTTAACTAGTTGAGTCTGACTTTTAAACAATAAATGTGATGAATTTTGAAGATGTGAAGAAAAGAGACTTGTGGTTTTCTCTTTTACAAACTTAACCTTTGTCATATTGAATACATAGAGAGGATAATCAGTTAAGCAGCAGTATCCAATTCTGTTTATGGAATAGAAACCAGGCTCTTTATCAAGAGTATGTTTTTTTCTTACTAATTTTAGATTTGGCCTTTGTGACTTTTCATTTTTCAACTGATATGAGTAAAAATTGTTGAAGCCAAAAATAATTGAAGTCTATAAATGTCATGTAAGCATTCATAAATGTGGCTTTAGAGTCCAGCATAGGTGTAGTTTTCAGTGCATTGGTGAAGCCTTTTATTTTTCCTTTCACCAGACAATGTCTCAATCACATTCATGTCTGTCCTGTAGCTAAAAATATTAGTAATCTTCAGTTCTCCTTAGTCAATAAAAATAATTTTTTATTAGTTGAGCTGAGGGGAAAATGGAAAGTTTCATATATATCCTACAAAATAAAAGGCTAATATGCAAATAGCCCAAACTGCAGAATAACCAAACAACTGGTCACTATGACATGTGCTGACCACCAGGGGGCATGCGCAGAACATGGTGGAAGTCGGCTGCAGCGGGATGGGGCAGCAGGTGAACACAGGGGACCAGATCAAGGCAGGGCACCAGTCTCTGTCATTGGAGCGAGCCTCTGGTGGTTACTGAAAATTCTTTGCTCCCGTGCACCATAGTCCTGCTTGGCACTCGTACCTGCTGCCAGTGCCAGCCCCGCTTGCACCCCCTGCTGGCGCCTGGCATCAGTCCCAATTGCTTGGTGCCATCAGTGGGTGTGAGCAATGGTTCCAGTCCAATCGCCCCTGAGGGCCTCTCCACCTCCCCTTGCTCCTGAGGGGTGATTGGGGCAGTAACCACCACTCGCACCCACTGACGGCCCCAATCCCTCCGTCCCATCAGAGGGTGCGAGCAGGGCTGGCATCTTCAGCGCGAGGGAGCGGCAGCAGCAGGAACTGGGCTGCCGGCAGACAGGGGACTCAGGGCCATGGCGGGAGGGGCTGGGCGGGGGGCGCAGAGGATGGCCAAGACCCACCCTGTGCCCACCGCAGCCCTGCGGCCCACAGCTACTTTCAAGGTGCACAAATTTGTGCCCTGGGTCCCTAGAAGATGGATAATTACAGCAGAATTTTTGAAATTTCTGAAACCTGCTACAGATAGTTTTTTTTCAAATTGCACATATTATGAATAATGACTTCTGTTGTCTTATCCAAAGAGAGGTACCGGTATTTGGATTTGCTAAGGAAAGGATAGTCACGGGAGTTCCCTTGTATATAAGTCACTTTTCCCAGGCTGCTTTCAAGATTCTTTCTTTGACTTTTGAGTTTGCTTATGTGTCTCGGTATGGACCTCTCTCAGTTCACTCTGGTTGAAGTTCTTTGAGCTTTCTTTTCTCTGATTTGGGATGTTTTCAGATACGCTCTCTGTCCCTTCCTCTCATCTGCTACCCTAAGTCCCTTAGGAGTTTCACTTTCCTTCCTTCATTCTTCTTTTTGTGGCTCTGTCTCAATAATTTGAAATGCCTTTCCCTCTTCCTTCCTTCTTCTTTTTGTGGCTCTGTCTCAATAATTTGAAATGCCTTTTTTTTTCAATTTTGCTGAGTCTTCTGTTTGGTCAGGTCTGATGTTGAATATTTTTAATCGCTGTATTAATGAGCTTTAAATTTTGTTTTGTTCTTTTCTATCATTTCTATCTCTTGATCCTTTTGTTTTGTTCATGCATCATTTTCCTGATTTCATTTAGTTGTCTGTCTGTGCTCTGTTTCAGATAATTGGAATCCTTTAAGAAATTATTTTGAAGTTTTTGTCAGGTCATTAATAGATCTGTTCCTCTGGGGTTGGTTTCTGGAGATTTATTTTTGTTCCATAGATTGGGCCATGTTTTCCTGGTTCTTCGTGTGATTTGTGATTTTATTTTATTTTATTGCTGAGTTTTATGCATTTTTTAAAACAGCCACTTCTCCAAGTTTGTATAGGCTGACTTCATACAGAGGAAAACCTTCACTAATCAGCCCAGGTAAAGATTTTGGGGGCCAGGGAAACATTTTGGGGTTTGTTATGTGATTTCTCTGGGCTGTATGTGATTTACCCATTAGAGAGGTTGCCAGTTTGTTCTAATCTCTTATACCATCTGGTGTCTGTGGTACTACAGGTTCCTTTTTACTGCCCCTGTTCTCAGTAGCCCCCAAGCTTCCTGTAAGCTCCCCAGATCAAGTAAGACAGATACCAGTCCCCTGGGCAGCTTTCTGCAAAGCTGGGCACAATTCCCACTCTTCTCCCACCCTCATGAGGGAGAAGTAACAAGTTGTGCACCTTCTCTTGATTAATTAATCTGACTGCACCAAATCAAGCCAACGTTTTTGGGCACCACAGTCTCTCTGCTGTTGCTGCAAGCGGCACCTGCTTTGCCTTGCTTTCAGCACGCCCCAGCACTCAAACTGCCAGTTCCATTAGAACTCTAAATTAGGCAAGATGGTAGCCAGTTCTTTGGGCAGCCCTCCACAAAGCCAGAATTTTAGACACAGCTTCCACTGTTCTCCCTACCCCTCCTGCCAACACCCAGAGAGAAGCCACAAACCTAGCTGAGCTATACTGACTTGAGGAAGGGGCAGTCGTGGATAAAACAAAACAGCTCTTCCCTGCTGTTTCAGTGTAGTTGTTCTTGACTTTGTGCTTTCCTGGGGTACTACAATTTCTTAAATGGTTTCTGAAGATCTCATGTAAGAATTTTGGCCCATACATTACTGCTAATTCACTGTCTTTAAGGGGAACAGGGGCTAGGACTTCCTATTCCTCCATCTCGCTCTTGTATGGTATTTTTTATACACATTGACCCTTAACAAATATACTGACTGGTTTGTCCTCCCTCCCACCTCTCCTTAAATTGTCCGATGTACCCTGAGTCTAGGAACAGGTCTCTGGTGAATATCTCATGTTGTCCTCCAGTTAGAGTAGCTGCCCTATGGCTCTTGTCATTGTTCTGAGGGAGCGTTCCTCCCTCCTGATGCCCATCTGCTCCTTTCAGACAATTGTGTTAGCTTTTGGCTCTGCTTCTGCTTTCAGTGGCGGTCATTCTGCAAGCTACAGATTAACTCCTCTTGCTAGGTCTTTCAGAATTTTTCCTAAGGGTTGGAATAGATGTTTTTTTGCCAGATTTTAAAGCTTGCTAAGAAATCTATCCACAAGTTAGGCCTTTTTATTTTTAGGGATGGTACTTCCTCTTCAATCTTATAGTTGGTTCTTTCTCTACTGAATATATTTCTGCCTGGTACTGATCATATGGTTATTCATTCTTCACATATTCCCTGAGTATACCTAGGAGCAAGGTATCAGTAATACTCTATTTACATGGCTGTCTGTCTTTATAAATAAATTGAGGTATTCCAAGGTAGGAATTAAGTCTTATCTTGGTTTCCTTGAACCTTATGCAGTGCTTGACATACAGTATAATGCGTTTATTTAATAAAATTGCATAGTCAGAATTAGAATCCTTCCCTATGATATAGTCCTTTCTATAAATAAGGAACTAAAAAAAGCCATTTTCCCCCTTCTATTTATTGCTCTTATCTAAGGATCTTATGATTCCTTTGTTGTGTTGCTTTAAAAGATATATAATCCAATTATTGAGCTTTTAATGACTTTTTTGGCCCCGTGGTTCTAAATATAAATAAGTACATATGGTTGTAGTTCAGAACATGGCTTTGCAATCAGACAGACAGGCCTGGATTCAAATCTATTTCTAGCACTTTCTGAATTATTCAAAAACATTTAATAGAATTATTAAGATGAACACACACAGATATATTATAAACTTTTTACTTATTAGCCAACAAATGACTATTCTGGCTTTTCTGATTATTCTTTTTTCCAGCTAACAGATTGATTATATATGATGCCTAATATCTTCCTTAGAGACAAGAAACTATATAAAAATAACCCCAGAAACAGGCTCTGGCTGGGTAGCTAAGTTAGTTAGAGTGTCGCCCTAATACACCAAGGTTGTGGGTTTAATTCCTGGTCAAGGTACATAGAAGAATCAACCAATGAATACATAAATAAATGGAACATCAAATTGATGTTTCTGTCTTAGGCTCTCTCTTTCTCTCCCTCCCTCCATTCCTTCTTCCCGGCCCTTCTCTCTCTGAAAAAAATTAGTTTATTGCTTTTCACAGCTTGAAATCCTGATCTGGTTGTATTTAAAATCTGATGAGAACAATATCTATTAGTTTAAAGTAAGTCTTTATATTATAAACCAAGACAACTAAACACACAGGAATATATGTTGTAGAATTCCATTTATATGAAATAGAAAATTATAGTGATAGTAAGTGTTTGGATAGGACAAGGGGCAGAAGAATAGGGTGTAAAAGGACATGAGGCTACTTTGGGGGTGTTGGAAATGTTCTGAATCTTGACTTTGAAAGTAGCAAATTAGAAGTTGATTTTAGTAATATAGTTAGATTCAAGTACTATCAGTTCAATAATTGGGGACAATGTAGATCAGAGAGAGACAAATCAAAGCCAGGAGCAACTTCTGGGATAGTTCTGTATTCAGACACTAAAATTTTAGTATTAGTATATCCATGATAACCTGAATCTTCAGGTTGAAATTGTGGCTTGTATATGATTCTGAGAATTGTGCAGCTTATGCAGAAATGATTAAATAAAAACATCTTGTTTGTTTAAAGGAAAATAAGTATATGAAGGTATGTATTTGTTTTTGTGTAATACACACCACTTATATACATGTGTAGAACTCTGCAAGAACTCACACACATATTTAGCTCCATTTTTTTTGTTGGCTTTTTATCTTTAAGTAGTAGACTCATTAAAATAAGATTTTATAAGCTGTTAGTGGGCTGATCACCTACTCTCAAATAAGCCACATCTGTTAATTATACAAATAAATTGGCTGTCTCTGGACCTAACCTGGTTTTGCGAAAATTGTAATGTGTTTACAATACTTTTTATAACTAAACATATATTTACTTATTGACTGGGCATAATACTTAATATTGTTTTTCTGATTTAACGAAAACAGGATAGCGGAAGTTACTATAATTGATTCACTATATTAGAAAAGTTGTTTTTCATTTACTGCCAATCGTAATTTTACTAGTAGAAAGCAGTTCCATGCTATACAGTTCATTACACGAAGAGCATTACAACTCTGTATGTGACAAATACTCTATCATAATTATTGCTTTTTAAAAAATTGCACCCAACAAAAGTCTAGTAATCTGCTCAATTTTAGAAAGATTTTGTTACATGTCTTTTTAGAGTACTTTTTATTGTTACATTTAGATGGCCAACTTAGAGGAAAGTATTAATGAAGTCTTTACTAATCTATTCAACAGCCATTTACTTAAGGCCTAATATGTGCCCAGCACCGTGCCAATCTCTAGTGCTTTTAACAGTGAAACTAACCACTGATTCTTAAGGGCTGAGGGTTTGCTAGAGTGTTTGGACTGGATCTTAGTGGCAGTAGTGAACCATTAACAATTTTTAAGGAGGAAAAGGATGACTTAGGTTCTCTCTTGGAATAAACTCCAGTGTATGTAAGTGGAATGGATGCAGTTTGCATAGATTCAGAAAGGTCAATCCTATTTAATAAAAGAGTAATATGCAAATTGACTGTCACTCCAACACACAAGATGGCTGCCCCCATGTGGACACAAGATAGCTGCCACAAGATGGCTGGCAGGGGAGGGCAGTTGTGGGTGATAAGGTCAGCAGGGAAGGGCAATTGGGGGCCATCAGACCAGCAGGGGAGGGAAGTGGGGGCCATCAGGCTGGCAGGGGAGGGCAGTTGGGGGCCATCAGACCAGCAGGGGAGGGTAGTTGGGGGCCATCCGGCCAGTAGGGGAGGGCAGTTGGGGGCCATCAGGCTGGCAGGGGAGCAGTTAGGCAGCAATCAAGCCGGTAGGAAGGCAAGTCAGACATCCCCCAAGTGGTCCCAGATTAAAGAAGGTTCATGCCGGGCTGAGGGACGTCCCCAGACCCTCCCCCCCATGCATAATTTTGTACATGGATGGGGTCCCTCAGCCTGGCTGGCTGAAAGAAATGACCATGGGAGGTTGGCCGGCTAGTGGGGAGGGACTATGGGAGGTTAGCTGTGGGAGTGAACTGACCACCAGGGAAGCTCCTGTGTTGAGCTTCTGCCCTCTGGTAGTTAGTGTGTATCATAGCAACCAGTGGTTTGGTCACCAGTTGCTTTTGCTTTTATATATATATATATATATATATATTTTTTATATATATATATATATTTTATATATTGATATATTAGATATATAATATATAAACATCTCGAAAGGGATTTATTTCAAGGATTTGGGTCACATGATTGTGGAGTCTGGCAAGTCCAAATCTGTAGTGTGAGTTAGTAGACTCAAGACCTAGAAGAGCCAGTGGTACATATAAAGTCCAAAGTCCTGGATAATTCCCTCTTGTTCAGTGAGGTCAGCCTTTTTGTTTTATTTAGCCCTTCAATGGACTGGATGAGGTCCACCCAATTAGGGAGAGCATTAGCTTGACCCAGAGTTCACTGATTTAAATGTTAATCTTATCTGAATCACCCTCGAAGTTCACATATAAAATTACCAGCACAGTATATATACCACTTACAAAAAAAACACAAAAAAAACTGGGAATTTATGTGATTTCTAGGTTTTGAACATTGCTGCTTGCTGTGAATGTGTGTATGTCCTAGTGCACATAATCACTCATACTGTCTAGGACATTACCCAGGATTGCTGGGTCACAGGGTATGCATTTATTCAACTTTACTAGATAATCTAAAACCTTGCTGTGAAGCAATACACCAGGTGTTGATTACATTAGAGATTCTCTTGCTACTGCTTGGTGTTTTCAGACTTGTTGCCATTTTGAGGATTTAACTTGCATTTACTAGACTGATTGTGTACTTTTTCATATTTATCCTCTTGGTGTGGGCATATTTTTGTTTACTGTATATGCTAATTTTCTTGGAAATTTCTTTAATTATCTCTTTGATTTCTTATCCTTCTATTTTCTCTTTCCAGAATTCCTATTATTTAAATGTTGGACTATCTGGATTGATTATCTTATTTTTTTCTCTTTTATTTTTCATCTTTTTCTCTTTTTTCTCTTCTTCAGTATTTTCTCAACTTTATTTTTATTATTATTTTTAAGATTTCCATTTATGACACATTTTCTTTTTTCTAATTATTTTTCTATGTATTCTATATGTATGTCTTTTTTACAGCATCCTAATGTTTCTTGCTAAATTCTTAAGAATAGGTATTCTACCTTTGTTCTGGTGAGCATGCTGATAATTAAATGTTTTTCATCTCCTTGCATGGTTTGTTGCCTTTAGCTTTCTTTCTTTTTCTTTCTCCTTCATGAAGGAGATTTTTCTTAGATGTCAAGTGGTCCTTGGCTAATGGCTCATATTTGAATTCATTTGGCACTAAAAAGCTGACCAGCAGTTCTGAGAGCTTGAGAGAAGCCTGCCAAGTATAATGAGATGTCTCTATTCTCAAGTCTTTCACTCTCTTATCAGGAAAATACAGGCCTTCTGAGAACCTGGGGGGAAGAAAGGCTGAGGTCCCAGTCTTTAGCATTTAAAACTTCCACTGAGTTTTCAGGATTGTACGTCTGCCTTCAACTTTTTCCCATATTCCTCCCCAGCTCTTCTTGTTTTAGCCTCTATAGAAAACAGAACTAAGTTTCCCACCAGAATGGGGACGGGGCGGCACAAGAGGCTTGGGGAGGGTGCGAAAATATCTGCTTTTTAGACAGATTTCAGCCAATCCTTGTGTATAGTGCCAGAGCCTCCTGTACCATTGTGGAGGTTTAGGTAGACACATGGGTTTGTTTCTTTCCTGAGATGATTTATCCCATCAAGGGACTATTGTCATGAGTTTACATATTTTAATACTTTTGCCCACTTTCACCATCCAAAAGTAAATAGTAGTATAGATAAAAGTATCCTAATAACAGGTTTAGATATAGAAAATATTTAAAAATAGTATATGGCTATGTTCTCTCTTCCTTAGACTTTCTTAGTGTTTAAGTGAATGCTTCATCATAGTCTTGTCTCAGTATTTTAAAAGTTTATTGTTGAAAATATTACAGATGGCCCCTTGGTTTTTTTTTCCTCTCCATTGACCCCCTCCACCCTGCACTCTCCCCTCCCAAACCCTCACTACACTAATGTGTACATCCAAGGGCTATGCATATCCAATCTAATAAAACAGTAATATGCAAATTGACTGTACCTCCGCTACACCCAGCAGCCACGCCTACCAGCTAATAAGAGCGAGAATGCAAATTAACCCAACCAAGATGGCTACAGAACAGAGAGAGCAGGAGGGAGGCTTGGGTTGCCCCTAGCAATGGAGGAAGCCAAGCTTTCTGCAAACCTGGCTGGCCAGGCCTCTGCTTAAGGCTACAAAGTTTCAGTGGCTGTGCAGCAGAAGGCTTGGCTCCGCTCCAGGCTACAAAGTTTCAACTGTAGTAGATAAGTAAATCTCAGTTACCAGGGCCTCTGCTTGGGTCACGGGCCGGCCTGCAAATCACCATAGGCCCCTTGCCCAGGCCACCCCACACCCCAAAGGAACACCTACCCTAATCTAGGACACCCTTCAGGGAAAACCAGCTGGCCCTCACCCGTGCACCAGGCCTCTATCCTATCTAATAAAAGAGTAATATGCAGATTGACTATTACTTCAACACACAAGATGACTTCCCGCACGTGGACACAAGATGGCTACTACAAGATGGCCAGCAGGGGAGGGCAGTTGGCAGGAACCAGGTCTGCAAGGGAGGGTAGTTGTGGGCCATCAGGCCAGCAGGGGAGGGCAGTTGACAGGGACCAGGCCTGCAGGGGAGGGCAGTTAAGGGTGACCAGGCCCACAAGGGAGGGCACTTAGGGGCAAACATACTGACAGGGGAGCAGTTAGGCATCAATCAGGATGGCAGGGGAGTGGTTAGGGGGTGATCAGGTAGACAGGCAGAAGCGGTAAGGGGCAATCAGAAAGACAGGCAGATGAGCAGTTGGGAGCCAGCAGTTCTGGATTGTGAGAGGAATGTCTGACTGCCTGTTTAGGCCCGATCCAGTCGGACATCCCTCAAGGGGTCCCAGATTGGAGAGGGAGAAGGCTGAGCTAAAGGCGCATGCCCCCCCCCCCCACCTTCTACCCCTCCTCCCCGTGCAAAAATTTCGTTCACCAGGCCTCTAATGTATATAAAACCCTAAATAACCAGCCAATCAGTTGGTAGCTATGACATGCACTGACCCCTAGTGGGCATATGCTCAATGTAGGAGCTGAAACCACAGGCATGGAAACATGGAACAGACTAATGAATCTCAGAGGGAAGGGAAGAGGGAGGAGTGGGGGAAGAGACTAACCAAAGATCTTATATGCATACTAGAGGCCCAGTGCACATGCACCAATGGGGTCCTTCGGCCTGGCCTGCAGGGATGGGGCCAATACCAGCCCAGTGCACGGATTCATGCACCAGTGGGGTTCCTTGGCCTGGCCTGCAAAGATGGGGCTGAAACTGGCTCTCCAACATCCCCCAAGGGGTTGCAGATTGCAAGAGGGTGCAGGCCAGGCCAGGGGACCCATCAGTTCACTAATCTGTGTGCTGGGCTTCTAGTATATAATAAAAATAAAATCCCAAGAATCAAACACAAGTACAATGTAGAAAATACAAAAACATAATTGATATGCCTTATTCAGGGGAGCAGATAGGCATCAATCAGGCTGGCAGGGGAGTGGTTAGGGGGTGATCATGCTGGCATGTAGAAGCAGTTAGGGGCAATCAGAAAGGCAGGCAGGTGAGCATTTGGGAGTCAGCAGTCCTAGATTGTGAGAGGGATGTCTGACTGCTCATTTCGAGAGGGAGCAGGCTGGTCTGAAGGACACTGCCCCCCACCACCCCTTAGCACAAATTTCATGCACTGGGCGTCTAGTATGCATATAATTTCCCCAGTTAGTCTCTCCCTCCATTCCCATCTTGTCTCAGTTTTAACCTTCTTTCTGAGGGTATGTTTATGATTAGATGAATTTATGAGATATTTGTATTTCACTATTAGATTAATTTCTTTGTGATAAACAGTACACAAATATATATTATAAATAGAATTGTTTGTAGGTTGGTTTCTGGAAATAGTTCTAACATTTTATTCTTAACTTAGACAAGTGTGTTGTATATGTTCTGTTTTCTGTTTGTTAACAGAAAACATCTGTTAGCTTGGAGCTTTCCTTTGAAGAGATACTTCCAAATACTTTGGCCCAAATTAGAACTAATTCTTGGTTTTAGAAAAAGTAAAGTATAACCCCAAAGG